>JASDQU010880996.1:20926-32798 GCA_032191745.1 Picea mariana
AGTAAATCGACTACCAGAAAAAAGGATTGGTAATTAGAGGATTTCAATATTCCTTTTAAGGACTAATTTTCATCTTTGGGAGTTTGTACATTGGATCTCATAGATGGCCTCAACTAGCCTCATATTCAAGGATAGACTAGATGGAGCCTCAAATTTCCTATCATGGAAAGAGAGGGTTACAATATTATTAGTAGAGAATGATCTATGGGATATTGTAGAGGATGTCACTACAAGGAGAACACATTCTAGTGGAGGTTTTCAGTGGTACAAAATTTGGAAAATAATTCAAAAAAACCTCTACTGCAACCTCCTATATTGGTTGTGGAGGTTTTAACAGAGATTCCATATAACAAAAAAAGTTTGGGTGGGCAGAGGTTGTAGCAGATGTTTTATTTTTTATGATTTTATTGTCAAAACATAGCAGTGAGCCATTAAATAAAATGCCTCGATGCGTACCTAAAAATAAAATGCATTGGAACGACCTTACACAAAATTCCCCAGAATGTACATAAAACCAAAAAATGCATTGGTGCGCCATTACATAAATGGTCGTTGCATACATAAAATGAAAACGCACTAGTGTGCCATTAAATTAGATGCCCTGGTGCATACATAAAACAAAAATGCATTGGTTTTCCATTACATTACTGATCCGGTGTATACCTATGAAGAAAACACATCGAGGAAGTTATAGTTATTATGCCCTAGATTCCCATTTTGTTCTATGTAGTGTGAGTGCGCTTGTATTTTATGTTCTTCTCAGTGCTTGTATAATTTGTATGTTTCGGTGCATGTATTACCTTATGCACCGAAAGGTACTAAAATTTTGAATATTCGAGGTGAGATATTTGTGTCATCCTTTGTTCCAAAGCAAAAATTGTTTTATTAAATATAAATCATAGGTGTGTTTCTTTTATTCATCGCACCGGTGAGTTTAATTTATTTAAATCATTGGTGTTGTTATTATATTTAAAAAACCAATGTGTATTTATCATGTGTCCACCATAAAATATTAAAACAATATATATTATTGCACATTTTATGCATCGATGCTTCAGTATAATTAATATATATCGATGTTTATGTATGCTTAATATGGATTGGTGGGTATAACCCCTTAAAATGCATTGATTTCTATATTATTCTAGGCACCATTTTTTCAGTTCATAAGAATGCATCAATATGTATATATTTTAATTAATTGTTTTTTTACAAATATTGTTTATAATAATATTGTTTTTTATATTCTTGTTATTGCACTTTGATCAAATGAATGCATTAATGCCTAATCCAACGGATTACACCTCTATTCTTTCCAACAATGTAAATCATTCACATATTAATTAATCAACAATGTGACATTTTACAATATATGACATGCAATAAAATAGCAAACCCATTTTATTATATATGAATAAGAGACCCATGGTCATACAAAATGGGACAACATAAAGGTTCGTGATAATCAAAATGGAACCAATATCTAATTTTTATAGTTATTGGTAACATGTCCTCACGCAATTGGGACATTATGTCCACTACATTAAGCAAAATATTTGATTTTTATAGACCGATATTACAAAACATACAACTTGCAGTAACATTCAATTATATTGATTGTTATTCCTCACTTGAACTATTGGCATTGCTCGAGTTGTGTGCATCCCTCATTTCTTGATTAGTTGTAGGCGATATTGTACTTTGGTTATTTAAATGGATGTTTTCTTGCTCGACTTATTTTTGACATTCCAACTACTCATATTCCATCTACAAACATAGAAATAAAGTCTAATAAATAAATCTACATTTATAATATAGTAGAATATACATGATTTCATAAATCAAAAAGCATATCATAGAAACGGGTGATTCATAAACCATACACATGTTTTCGAAGCTTTGCCTCATGTCGTGTAAAAAAATATCTTATGTTGTCTCATCTCCATACTTTGTTTCCTACATGTTTAATACGCCATGACAAAGCATAGTTGATATAATTAATATAAATGTTTCTTATTGTTCCATTAATTATAAAACAAGGGAAGTTAAACAACATAGTTACTTACAAATTGTTCAATTAAATCCTGATAATTCAACATATACTCACAACCCTTAGTTAACCCAATATTGATCAATTGTTTAGTTGGCTTTTCTTTGTATGCTAGTACCTATTAGAGGACATCCATGGACCAATGTAAATTAAYTATTTAAATATAAAGATCACAACAAATATGAAAACTTAACTAATGTCGAAAACATAAGTACTCACAAACTTTTTGATCAGCCCTTTTCTTCCTTGTCATCCTAACCTATGTGTTGATTGGGTTCCATTTTGTTTTGTTTTCWGCAAAAAAGCAATTGAAAAATGGTATTTACTATGTTAAATAAATTCAATGTACATAAGAGAATAAATGAATGATCACATACCTCTAATGCATGTTGTCATTGGGATGCATCATCCTGTGATGCAATTATGTTAATTTATTTTACCATCTCCTTGTACACTTTTTTGGAMATCCCTACAGGCATGTATTAGCYTTCCCCTCRTTTGTCGCTTGGAATTTTCACAATCTTCCTGAAAAATGAAAAAGTACAATAYTTTTTTATAAATAAACATGAAAGTAAATATAGAAAAACAAATTAATTTGGTAATTATTTGAACATATTATAAGCAAAGCAAAGCCTTAAAGGTGGTGCACTAACCAACTAATCCAACACCTTTTATATGATTATTTTTTGTTATTGTAAGTTTTTTCTATTGCAAATCTCATAGGTCTCATTGACCATGGCTCCGTAAACGCTTCTTGTAGTGTATGTATAACCTAGTTCTTGGAGTTACTAGATTGATTTTCATATTGTAATTAGAAATTACGTCTATACGTTCTTTATACTATATCCCTCAAAGCTCTATTCTCCCCTCTCATTAAATTCAAGCACCACTCCAGATGAATTGATGACCAAGCCGTCACATTTACATCCTTAACATTTTTTGTCCTCTTAGCACGAGATTCCATTCCCTCGCTATTGGTCCCTATATAAAATTAAAAGAAAATGTGAAATCGAGTGTTTAAAACTCGTTAGGGATTAATGTTAATAAATTCATTTTTAACAAAAGTCAAAGAAAAACATATTTTTGACTAACTTTTGATCCACCTATTTCCTCTCTTTGCAACATTTACATTAATATTTTACTCTCTTTTGCACTCAGATTGCGAACAAACTTATCAAGTTTCTTCAAGTTTTTGCTATGAATGACATGCATTAACCAATACACATCATTAATTTAAACTTACAAATATTTCAAGTATACTAAGTTTTTAATAAAACTTAAAGAAATTGCCTCCCTCTCTTCTTGGGATGAGCTACCATTGTGATCGTTGCAATAAGATGTTTTCTTTGAACTTCTAGCAGCCATCTTGTATAAAAACAAATAGCAATCATCAAAGATAGAAATTATCATATCTAGTATTTTGGTGTGCGTCATTAAACAAAACACATCGGGGCGTCAAACATATACTCGCACTGGTACATACTATTAGTAATTTTGCACCGCTAACTCGTACGCATAAGATACGAAAATAAATACTATTTATTTTTTTGACCAATTGGTACTTTTCACAGATATATGCGCCACGGTGCGTTTTTCTATAAAGTGAGCACCGGGTCGCTACCTCTGTACAATGTGCACCGACGCAATTTTCTCATATAGTGTGCACCATGTACCATTGTTGTCACAGGGGTAGACCCAAGGTTCAACTCTAACATATCACCAACAAGCCCTAACTACTCGCCCTTTTGGAAACACCTGCAAAGTAGATGCAGTCTCACCCGAAGTAGCAATAGGGGGTTGCAGGACACAGGTGTCTACAACAGAGGAAATGAAAAGTGGATCCAGGGCAACACACACAGCAACCTAGCTATTATTTACCATGCTTAAGATTACTTTGCAGGTTGTATCTCAGATCTAACACAGTAATGCAATAACAGTATAACAGAAAGCAAATAACATAGCATCAACCACATAGAACAACAAGATATATGTGGTTCACCCTCTCCCTAGGGCTACGTCCACATAACTATGCTTCTTGATATATTAAATGGAAACATACAATTCTATATGTGCACATAGTTGCAAATCTATTTCCCTCCTTCTCTCTTCTTCTCTCCCCTCCCTGTGCACCCAGTTGCAGGGTTGATCTTCATACCCAGTTGAAGATCCACGATACAATAATGCTCTCGCAACACAATGCTTCTCTCGCACACAACAATAATTACTCTCTTAACCCATAATGATCAACCCTTCTTTTCTCATCTAGGTCTTTATTGATACATTACAATGACTCCCAGACAACCTTAGACCAAAGTCTAAGTGTCAAAACCCTAAATGCCAAAACCCTAGGTGTCTAAAACCCTAGGTCCATTTGACCCGCATTTTCAGGGCTTCGCCAGCTTGTCTTTCCTTCTTTTTCGGGAGGTGCTCCAAAGCACTCGTTGGCGTCTTTGTCCGCTTTTTGATTTGTCCATGATCCATCTTTCCTTGCTAATTTGTCTTCCTTCATCTTCTCTTCCAACAGCTATCTTTTCCTTCCTTTTCTCCTACTTTTCTGCTTCTTTGACCACTTCGAACCATTCTCAGTCAATGTGCTTTCTGCACAGTTCGTACTTCGCCTTTCTTCCTTACTCTTCACTTTATTCCATAACCAAGGGCCAATAGGGCCCCAACACTCACCCGTGACTCGTCCCGAGTCACTGTAAGACTGAACCTTTTGTTTCACTTCGACTTCAAACTGCGTGGAGTAGCCCGTTCTCTCTGCTCAGTCCCTCCCTTCCTTGTACAAACTGTCTTTTCTGTGTCTGGTACCCAGTTTCAACTGCACCTGGTACCTAGACCCTTCTTCTTATGCTTTTACTGAGATCTGTGAGGCAGCTGGTTGTCATAGTACAATTTCAACCAGCTCCCATTTACCAAACCTTCTTTCCATTCTCCATTCAAAGTCTTCAACTATGCAACTCCTCCTTCTATAACATAGGCGACCTCATAAGGCCCAAGCCAATGTGTCATGAACTTCCTTAGATGATTCATGAACTTGTTGTCGTATATCAGCACCAAATATCCTAGTTTGAATGATTTCCTCTTGATATTCCTGTCATGGTAGGCCTTCTCTCATTCCTTCTGTACCTGCTGATGAAATCCTGCAATAAATGTGTCGTCTTCCAATTCTACCAACTGTGCAAGCCTGTCTTGTACAATGCATGTGTCATCCATATCTATAAATGTTGCAATTCTCAAACTAGGAACCAAATATTCCATAGGTACCACTGCTTCTAGGCCATAAACTAACTTAAAGGGAGTTTGCATTCTCAGCTTCTTGCAAGTGGTCTGATATGCCCATAATACTACTGGCACTCTCAAATCCCAATCATCTTTGTTCACACTGAAAATCTTCGTCAGCGCTATCTCCAAGATCTTATTGAAAGCTTTGACTATACCATTCGCTTATGGGTGGTATGGCGTACTCTTTTGATGATGAACTTCAAATTCCTGAGTCAAGGCTTCAATAGTCTTATTAATAAAATGAGTACCTTGATCGCTCATAAGGATCTTTGGGCATTCAAACCTTGTTATGATATCCTCATGTAACGTCCCTGGCCATCCATTCTGGGCCACGCTATGCCAGAGAACTTTTCCGTTCTCTCTCTACAAAACATATTGTAACATACCCAGTATCCAACTAAGCTATGCCACATAAATTTTTCAAACTGCATGCAATTATAATATACACACATAAAACTCTTGTGGAAACATATATATAAAATGTAAACATACAAATACATCTGTAATACACGGATTCACACTAAAATAACAGTATACATATACATGCAGCATATACAGGAAATACCCATAAAAATAAACAAAGTTATAACTGCACATATGATAACCCATAAAATAAGCATGTAAATAATAATGCAGCATGTAAATTTATCACACAATTGGCACTTATCTTGGTAATAATGTCACCAACTGCATGCAGACCTTCCACGAACCTCCCAGCCTTAGACCACACTGTTCATCTCTCTCAACAGTGAGTCACCCCTGAGCTGGGACTAAACTCCACCCAGGTAAAGGGATTCCTAACCAGGCTAAAGGATCATAGACAATGGGAAAGACTCTATCTCAGGTGCCAACTCAAACTAACAACCTACAGTCCCTCATTCCCCACATGTCTGTCCCACCTAGGAAGTGTGTCCCTTCTCTTCTCAACAATCCTTCGGCTACCCCACTTCCTTTCCAGGTTTCAACAACAAGTCGGACAGGAAGTCTCAAAGCACTGTAGCTGCAATTTAGCACCTTCAGGAAATCAATTCCCAGCAATTCTCTCACCCAGAGAATTTCTCATGGTCTTGATAACCCGCCTCTTCAATATCCCACAGGCCTGACAACATGCTTCTTCAGTCCAGTTCCCAAGCTAACCAGATACACCAACACAAAATGGCTATGGATATAGGTTCAGGTACAGTCATGAAGATATGAAAGATAGCTCAATGGGTGTGTGCATGCTCATGGATGATTGACTAGATGACTAAATGATGGGAAGAATGATGGAAAAGATCTTAAAATGAACTAAGTCCCAACAACATGTATGCATGTCCCCAACTTGACACTTGTCATGTTGGGAGCTACTTTGGCCCACTTGTACCCCACTTTTGAACTTAGGATAAAATAATTATCCATACTTTATGATTTAAGAAATATTAATATAATATTCCTTTTTGGCTTAAGCGCCCTAGCTTATCCCTTTTCCTTAACTTTTAGGCCTACCCTTTCCCTAACTAGTGGAGTTTAGTCCCCCATCTATTTGATCATGGTTGGTCTGCGCACGGCGATGTATTTTATATTAATTATGAGACATATACAAAAATAGGTGCCCTGGCCTTTAACATATAGGCTCTCCGGCCTAATCAAAACATAAGCATCCTAGATTATAATAACTGGCTCACCAGCCTCTAAAACGTAGCATATACAAAAAAGGCTATATGTCCTCAATATCGCGCGCACTTGTGTTGTTGCATGCGGTATCCTGGAATGTGCAAACTTCCTCATTTTACTGCGCAGTACATGCGCGCACTATGCCATGAAATGTGCATACAAAATTATATCAAAACATCTCACCAGCTTAAGTACATTTTCATTTTCATTACAATTGGGTGTGGACTAGGGATATTACAATCCCCTCCCCTTATTTATGCACTATCCTCAGTGCATCATGTACCCATATACAACAAAATTTCAAAAATCCTCAAAAAGATGTGGGTATTATGCCTGCATTGCATCCTCATGCTCCCAAGTAGCATCCTTGGGACTGCACTAGGTCCATTGGACCTTTACAAGCCCTATGGATCAATTCCAGAGCTGTTTGATTTTTCGGTCCAGAATGCATACGTACCAGATGTACTTGAAAAGCGCCTTCTTGTTCCACTTGAATCACATTCCAATCAATAACATGATTAGCATCAGGTATATATTTCTTGAGTAATGATACATGGAATACATTATGAACAGACATAGATACAGGCAATGCAATCATATAAGCCATTGGACCAATCCTCTCTAGGATTTCAAATGGCCCACAATAGTGAGCTTCCAACTTTGAACAATTTCCCAATTTCAGGGAAATTTTGTTGGCCTTCACTTTCAAGAATACATGATCACCCACTTTGAGTTATGCCCTTATCAGCATAGTTTTTCTGCCTGTCTTGGGCATCCTTTAAATTTTGTTTTATTTTTATCATTTTCTCCTCCATTTCCCTGAGCAAATCTGGTCCAACCACTGCTCTGTCTACTGGGTTATCCCAGCTTACTGGTGTGTTGCACTTTTTGCCATAAAGTGTCTCAAATGGGCTCATCTTTAGAGATGCTTGGTACCCATTGTTATAAGAAAACTCTACCAAGTGTAGGTAGTCTTCCCATTTTGATGGTTTATCCATCACATACATTCTTAACATGTCCTCAATCACTTGATTCACCCTTTCTGTTTGACCATCTGATTCTGGATGATAAGTTGTACTGAAATTCAAATTTGTTCCAAATCCATTAAATAATCCTTTCCAAGATTTTGAGGTAAAATTTTTATCTCTGTCAGACACAATTGTCTTGGGTATGCCATGTAATCTAGCAATTTCTTTCATATAAACATTAGCAATGTTCGCTGCCTTGTGAGTGATCTTAACTGGAACAAAATGGGCAGCTTTAGTAAGCTTATCCACCACTACCATGATAGAATCATGTTGCTTGTTTGTCCTTGGCAGTTTGGTGATGAAATCCATTGTTACAACTTCCCACTTCCACTCAGGGATGGGTAATGGTTGTAGCAAACCAGTTGTGTGTCTATGCTCAGCCTTTACCTTTTGACATTCCAAACATATGGCAATAAAATTAGTAACCTCTTTCTTCATGTCTGGCCAATAATATTGGCCTTTGACAGCTGCAATAGTTTTTTGATATCCTGGGTACCCAGCATAAGGCACATTATGCATTTCTCTCAATATCAGATTTTTCAACTCTTGGGAATTTGGTACATAAATTCTACCCTTCTACCTAAGAATTCCATCATTATCTAGCTTGTAATCTTCAATTTTCTGCTGCAAAATACCTTGTTGTAATTTTGCCACTAGTTCCTTGTATTGCAAATATGATTTGGCGGCCTCTGTAATTATGTCTTTCAAATCTGATTGGTACATGCTAATGGATGTAAAATTTATTTCCTATACTATTCTGCTGAGTGCATCAGGCACTTTGTTCTCGTTTCCCTTGATATGCTTTATATCAAAGTCATATTCACATAGAAATTCTAACCATCTGCTTTGCCTAGCATTTAGAGTTGGTTGATCAAATAAATATTTCATACCTTTGTGGTCTGTTCTTAGCTCAAACCTTTTCCCCATGAGGTAGTGTCTCCATTTCCTCAAGGCATGCACTATGGCTTCCAACTCCAAATCATGAGTGGCGTAGTGTATTTCATGCTCTTTCAACTTCCTTGATTCATAACATATAACAAACCCATTTTGACTGTGGACTCCACCAAGTCCTTCTTTACATGCATTTGTACATAAAATGAAGTCTTCATTTGGGTTTGCAATCCTTAGTATTGGAGCACTTTTTAATAATTGTTTCAAGTGTTGGAAACTCTTTTCACAATCCAATGTCCACTGAAACTTCACACTCTTTCTTTTCAAGGAAGTGATTGGGTGTGCAATCTTTGAGATCCTTCAATATATCTCTTGTAGTAGCCTGAAAGTCCCATGAATGATCTAACCTCTGTCACATTCTTTGGCACTGACCATTCTCTAATGGCCTCTATCTTCTCAGGATCCACTGCTATCCCATCCTTTGAAATGATATGACCCAAATAATGAATTTGCTTCTGATAAAATGAGCACTTGCTTAGTTTGGCATACAACTGATGCTCCCTTAATACTTGAAACACCATCCTCAAATGATGTTCATGCTCTTCCTCTGACTTAGAATAGATAAGAATATCATCCAAAAAGACAATGACAAACTTGTCTAAATATTCTCGGAAAACACCATTCATTAAAAACATGAAAATAGTTGGTGCATTTGACAACCCAAATGGCACCATTGTGAACTCATAATGACCATACCTTGTTCTGAAGGTGGTCTTCCTGATATCTTCCTCCTTAATCCTTACCTTATGGTATCCTGATCTAAGATATATCTTTGAAAATATCTTGGCATCCTTCAATTGATCAAAGAGATCATCAATCCTTGGCAGAGGATACTTGTTCTTTACATTCACTTTATTCAACTATATGAAATCAATGCACAATATTAATGTTCCATATTTCTTCTTCACGAACAAGACTGGGGCACCCCAAGGTGACACACTTGGGCATATATACCCCTTCTTCAGAAGTTCTTCAAGCTACATTTGCAACTCCTTCAACTCTGGTGTACTCATTCTATAAGGATTCTTTGAAATTGGAGCTTCTCCAAGCATTAAATTTATAGATAAATCAATATCTCTCTTTGGGGGTAGTCCTAGTACCTCCTTGAACACATCTTCAAAATCTTCCAGGACTGTATGATCTTCCAAATTTGGCACCTTATCTTTAGGTGTCTCTTCCATATGAGATGCAAATATTTGACACCCTTTTATGTAACATTTCTTCAGCTGCAATGCTGAAATTTCTTTGATGGTTACTACCTTGGGAATTCCCTGCACTTTCCTTAAGTTCCCTTCCTCATCCAAGCAAGCAAATTCCTTGTTATGGTAGTCTAGGATGGCATGATGTTGGTCCAACCAATCCATCCCAATTAGACAGTCATAGGAACCTAAAGGCAAGATGTTCAAATATGCCCTGGTGTTCAGTCCATTCATGTCCATAAGACATGACTTAACCATCTCATTAACTTTTCTTTTGGCTCAGGTAGCCAGCTACACCAACCAAGATTTTCCATGCTTGCTTCTTGGAAAATCCAAACTTTCCACCATCTTAGGATCTATATAACTATGACTAGCTCTTGAATCAATTAAAATATCAATGGTTTGGTTGTTGATCATACCTTCCACTTCAATCATATGAGACTGATACTTTGCTTGCTTATTGTCCAGGGCTGCATAGATCCTTGGCACATTTATGCCCATGTCCTCCACAATTTCAGCTTGTTGTACATTGTCAACAGTTCTCACTCTTTCACCTCTGTGAGGACAATGATTTCCTTTACAACCCCAACATTGAATAGGTGGTTGCCTTGGCCTTTGACCCCTTGTTTCAATCGTCCTGGGCTCTCTAGGAGCTTGTTGTCCCTGTGGATTATTTATGAAGAATGGAAGCTTAGATCCCTTCTTCCTCTTATCCACCTTGAATTTATTTTTTTCTTCCCAAGATTTTTGGAAATTTTCCCTTGATTTTTTCTGATCATAAAGGCATTTAGCTCGCCTTATGGTCTCCTCTAATTTCTTTCGATCATCATATTGTATTTTGTCACTGATGAAGGATGAAAATCCTCTCAAATACCTTTGAATCTTAACTGTCTCATCCTTGATGAAAGAGACATACTTCAGCAATTCTAAAAACCTTCTTTCATATTCATCTATTGCCACACTCCCAAGCTTGAGTTCAAAGAACTCTTTCATTTTCTTGTCATAGTATCTCTTATTCAAGTATTTATTTTCGAAATATTTCTTGAATTCCCTCCAAGTGACACTTTTCTCTTTAATGTGTTGCACCTGCACAAGATGATCCCACCACATGGATGCCTTTCCCTTGAGTTGATAGATATCAATTCTACCTTCTGCATGAGAAGAATAATTATTCAATTGAAAATACTTTCTCATGCCCACCAACCATGTTTTTGCATCTTCATCCTTCTTGTGCTCACCATCAAATGTAGAGGTTTGATTTTGTTCATTTCTCCTCGTAGCTCATCCACCCCAGACCTCTTTTGCTTCCTAACAGGGGATGGACTTAAGCTTCTATGTGCTCTCTTATTGGAATGACTTGGGGAGTGGTGGTGATGTCTGCTAACACTTCTGGTTCTTCTTTTCTCATCAGAAGGCATGTGACTTCTCGATTTTCTTGAGCCACTCTCCTTGTCCAATTTATTTTCTATTCTGTTCAAGGTCTACAATAACTTCATGTTGAAGTCATCCTGTTTCTCCTTGGATTTCATAAGCCTTTCAGTATCAGCTTTATGGATTTGGAAATCCTTCTTCAAATTTTTAATGATCTCTTCCATATTCATGTTTTCATTCCTTTCATCTCCATGTCCATTGGAGTTTGTTCCTTCAATGCCCAAATGGACATCCATCCCTCTAATCTCATCCTCCTGACTGTAATTCCCATGTGC
>JASDQU010880997.1:31357-42166 GCA_032191745.1 Picea mariana
ATGGATTTATGGCATCCTTATCTATTGGGGAAACACTTCCAAATTTAGACAGATCATCAGAGACTCAAGTATTTTTTAGAGCAATGCCTTTCATCCTCAGAGAAACAAAAATGGGTGACCAAGCTATTTGGATATGATTATGAGATCATTTACAGGAAAGGAAAAGAAAATGCGGTTGTAGACTCTCTTTCAAGAAAAATATGAAGATGGAGGGTCCCTCTTTTCTCTATCCTTCATTATACCATATTGGCTCCAAGCTCTTCTCTAGGAATGGCTACAAGATCCCAAACTGTCATGTATGATCCAACAATTGCAAGACAATTCTCCAATATCTCCAGAGTACTCTTGGCACAATGAAGAGATTCGCTACAAATTCCATAAATATTTAAGCAAATAGTAACAACTTGAATCCACAGTGCTATCTAAGCTTCATGCTACACTCACAGGCATTATGGGTTTACCAAAACCTATGACAGGGTCAAATGTTATTTTTTCTAGGATGGTATGAAACAAGAAAATCACAATGTTGTGGAAGAATGTGATTTCTTTCAATGCAACAAGGGATAAATAGTCAAAGCCTTGAGCACACTACAACCACTTCCAATTCAACCCACTATTTGGAGGGATATTTCTATGGATTTCATTGTTGGATTACCTAAATCGAGCAATAAATCCATCATCATGGTGGTCATTGATCGTCTTTCCAAATATGCTCATTTTTTTTCTCTTCAGCATCAATTCATTACCTCCATAGTGGCTCAACTTTTCATGGATCATATCTTCAAGCTTCATGGCATTCCTCATTCCATGGTCTTTGACCAAGATCCCATTTTCACCAACAATTTTTGGCAAGAATTTTCCAGGCTAYAGGGCACCCAATTGCATCTTAGCAGAACATATCATCACCAGATTGATGGTCAAAYTRAAGTTGTCAAAAAGTGTTTGGAAACATATTTGATATGTTTTTCATACGAGAGGAAAAATAAATGGGTTGAATGGTTACCCCTCGTTGAATGGTGGTACAACACTTCTTACCATATAGCTACTCGCATGACTCCTTTTGAAGCAGTATATGGACAAAATTCACCTTTAGTTCTCTCATACATGCCTGGTGTCTCGAAGGTCTAGGTGGTTGACCAAACTCTTACAKTTTGAGAGGCTATTCTCCATACCCTCAAAGAGAATTTGGTCCTGGCTCAGATACAACTTAAGCAGATGCCACTTATGATCCAACTACCATTTTGAAACAATTTCCTCATCTCAAGCCTTGAGGACAAGGTTGTTTTTAAGGGTGAGGGMATGTTAGGGACCTAAACTCCCTAACCCCTCACATAGGTAGAATAATATACTTTCCATGTAATAAACACCAATATTAATAAGGCCTATTAATAAGAAAGAATAASTCAAATGTAAKAAGACCTAATAGAATCTTACTCTTCTATAAGATATTCCTCTATATTGTTCTTTTGGTAGATATATTTAGTATAAAYAGGAGTCGAGGGTATGAGAAGTCTTTTCTTGTGAATTATTGTAATAGAGCATTTCTCTACTTGAGGTTTCCACCTCGAAGAGGCAAGTGAACATTGTTTCCTATCAATAAAGGTATTATTTTGGTGATGTGGTTTCATCTATTGTGTTGTTCCTCTGTTATTATTTGCAATATTCCTATTTTCAACTATTATAATATATCTGGTACTTTACAATTCTAAACCACCTTTCAACTTGATTGGTTTTACTTTTAGTAGTGTAGATCATTACATAAGTGGTAATACTTTACCGCCTCAATGATGCATGCTAAATGAGAAGTCACCATGCTAATGTAGTGGTTTTTGTTACGTGGATCCATGGAAAAAAATTGAGTAACTTTTATGTTCACAACCCACGTTAACTTAGAAACGTTGATATGATGCAATTTAAACCATCATACCATCATCATTCCTTGCTTCTAAATCTTGCTCTGTGATCACACAGGGATGCAAAAATCTAGTAATATTTGATGATTGGAGTAATCGTAGTGTTGGATTAACCAAAAATACTACCAATATGCTGCCAAAGAGTTGTGGCTTCACTGCCAAAACTACAAGGTTTTGTCAAGTGCATCTTTAGTCCTCTTCCTCTTCCATGTATTTCTTTTCCTCTTCAATTTCTTCTTTGTTTCCTCATTATTGGTAATAGGATAGAGAATAATTCCCTAAAAATTACAATAATTATATATGAAGGATGTAACATTCTCTACCTCCTATCGTTGGATCCTCTTTCAGGTGTCAAACTACCTTGTTTCCTCTACCCATTGCTTCCTAAACTCATGGGATGAATGTTCTTTAGGTTCAATCAATTATGGTTAAACTCTAGCATGTGTTACATTTGTAAAAATAAGATTTGGGTTGAAAACCTTTTTTATTTTTTATATTTCAACCACCAATCAAAGCTAAAGTCAATACCATTAGCCCCAACCCATGTTTATGAAACCAATTTTATGCTTACTAAACGAATTCCTATGTAATTGATTTGTGGAGTTATCATTTGTTCTATGTTCGTTGTTTATTACACTTATTTATGCCCCCATTAACAATGTGGTGCACCTAAGGGGTTATAAGAGGTAATGAGTTAGGATATTGAGTTAGGTAATGATTTAAGTTATTTTGGGGTAATATATGCTAGGTTAGGATAGGTTGATTAAGGTTTTGATAGGGAATCCTAAGATAGGGTAGGTTTATTTATGTTAAGGTAAGTTATGGTGGGTTAGGATATATTAGAATAAGGTAGGTTATGTTAGGCTAGGGTAGTGAAATCTAATCTAGGTAAGGTAGGTTAGGCTAAGACATTTTAGTTTAGAATTAGATAGGTTAAGTTACTCTAGCTTATTAGAGGTGATGATAAGATATATTGACAACATTGACGACAAGAAATGTAAGTATGGATGACCCATGATGAAATATTGATGTATATATTATAATGGAACAACCACATCCATGACTAGGTGAAAGTCTCGAAAACATAATAGTATCTGAGAGATAATATAACATAAGATAAGACAATTTTATTAATGTGCAAAAGAGTCACCACAAAAAGGTTGATGGGACTTTTGAGTACAATATTGTGTATACATCCAAAACTAGGTGAAAGCAACGATGACCTTCATAGTCGACAAATGATGGACTGGGTAACATCTCATAAATGACTACAAATTGTTGAGGTGATGTCCCTCTTATGAAATTTGGACTATCAATCTCATTTTCCATCCAAAAAAAAATCCCCTGATCTCTGAACAATATAACCACTCTTATTCACTTTAACATTCCCTTTCCCTCACTTTATGGTATGCTAATTACCAATATGTGTGGGATAATGCTAGCTAAGAACCATTGATATGGTACAATGTAAATAGTCAGATCTATATTGATAAATACCACTATGTGTGATCCTCCATAATTCTAGACACGTGCCAGATGATTGCAGAGATGGGTTAGCTTTGATACCAAAAAACATATTTTTCTAGCTAGCCTTAGGTAATTGTTTGGCACATAAAATATAAGCTTCTCAAAGCGAATAAAATTTACAAATTATATAATTATTTGGAAGCAAATTAAATTATAATAACCTTGAATGGATTTTGGAAGGTTGTCACATTTACAAAAATTAACGACAATGATCCTTTAAAAAAAATTAAATTAAATGGAGAAGGTAGAAAAGTTAACATACAGATTTCATACCTTGCACTTGTACTGACTCCATCTTCAAAAAAATCATACATATATCCTATAATTTCTACTTAGATCTGTTTGTCTTTTAACTCTGCGAATCTCAATTGTTTCTGGAAGTTGGTGTTTCCTCTTAAATCTGACCATTTTATGCCTATAAAATGCTTGACCCATTTGCAGAAGAATATTTGAATGATTGGAACCCCCTCCTTTATGTGTGTATCTATGGTAAATGTTATGTTCTTGCTTATGTGATTTCTCCATAACTTATGTATCCCAAATGACCAAGCTTCCATATTTTTCTACAAACCATGGCCTGTGTGCAAATAATTGATGTTGCAAACATACATAGTTCAATATATCTTATAATACCAAAAAACTGTAACAAATAATAGTATGTAGAGAAGTACATAGGAAAGTACTAGTGGGATGAAAATTAATATGCATACCATATAATGTGTCATATGGATCTCTCCCCAGGATTCTTTTATTTCTCTTATGAAGTCTGTAAGAACTTTTTGAAAGGTTGTTGCATCACCTTCAATGAATATTTCCTTATCCATCAACATAAATAAATATGAAAGTGACCTCTAAGAATGTTTCTTCTTTCTAGCTGATTCATGATCTCCACTAGTGCAATCATCTTATGCATCAATCAAGTAGTCATAAAATCTCAAACATCCATGTCCACATTTATTTTCAAGAAAATGGCATGCCTTTACACCTAAACTCAATGGATTTTCTTGTATACTATCTCTTGACCTTACCTCTTAATATCTTTTTCAATTTTAACATTTCCACCTTACAAACATACTTTTGAAAGAACTTGTTCAATTTCCTCAATTGACTTTTTACTTTCTTCTTTTGGTATTTTTTTCCAAGAAAAAAAAATAGATTAATACACCATCATATCAACAATTCAAACAAATGCATGAAGAGTGCACATGTGCACCCTAATCAAAGGTATAGGAAGAAATTCATGTACATTTGGATCAAGTTGATCATGATCAGGAGGAAGGTCTTAAGGAAAACTCAAGATACCACTATTCCCACTTCAATCTTTTTTTTCATGCAATATAAGAAACTATGTTGCACTTGCACGATGAGAAATGTTGTCCATACACTTGAGATTTTTTAAATCAGTTGCAAGATGTCATTCCACAAAATATGAACCATATCCTTACACATATATTTTTCCCCTGCAACATGTGAAGACATAATTAATGGTAAAGATGTTTTGATGAAAACTAATTTCAATGACTCGTGGGACTCCTTGTTGACACAAAACATTACCAATCAAAAGAGGTGATCTTGATATCAAACTTGAAAATATTTATCACTTGTCTTATCAAGACATGGATCTAATGCACGAAACATTAATGATATTGAAACTCTCTCATATTTTTCACTATTGACTAAGTCAATCTCATCCAATTTTAGGRCAACAATCAACTTCCCACATGTCTCCTCAATAGACATGTCGTATTACCTCACCATCACTTGTAATACACATTCTAAATGATACCACAAGTTTTTTTTATAACTAATGGAACAATTTCACTTGATATTYTATTTTTAATCTTACTTGAAACTTCATACATTGCTTCTAATTGATATGCATCTCCCAATGAATAAACATTTTTCTTTGTTTCRTAGTGCACGCTCTTTATTCACATGAAAAGGGCGAGGGAACAAAATATTCCTAATTCCACTATTCAACATTCCCTCTCGTAGAACTTTAAAAAGATCTTCATATGCTTCATTTCTTATCCCTCTATCATCACAAACTCCGTGAACATCCTTTACATCAATTTTTAATTTTGCTATTAATCGGTAAACTACTTCTTTCCTCTAATAATCAAATTCTGGGTTCTTGAGCATTGATTTAATGTCACTTTTATTTAACACAATTTTGCACAAACCCACATAATCAGTGCAAGTTGGATCTAATATGGTCTTCAACCCAAACAAAGTTTTTCTAAAGGAACCTATTCTCTTTTCCAAACATGATATTGGTTTCATCTCTTTTGATATAAACCTCAACCCCATTGCAATTTTATTTACCATAGAGAGTCTATTTTGGAGACAAGAGATATATGTTTTCAACTTCTCAATTTATTTTGATCAACTGGATTTCTCTTCAAGTAGTTTTTATGCATGTATTTGATTCAACATTGCTATTGTTTGGTTCAATATGATATTTTCATGATACTGAATCATATTTGAGTGATGGAGTTGTTGTAATTGGATATCAAGACATTGAATTTCCTGTTCAAATGAAACACGGTTACCTTCCAAGTTTTCACAGTATCCCAAAAGATCACATTTTCCATGGCATACATACTGACACAGTCCTGTTATTATTTTGAAATCGGGATGAGAGTTGGACAAAGGGCCAACTAGAAACAATTATCCTTTTAAAAGCATATTATTTATGTATGGGATATCGACATTCTACCCAGACTCCCATTGTTTCCCTTTCATTTTTCTTTCTGACCTCATCATGGCATATGAAAAGTAAATAATGATACCCATCTTAGTACACTAGATATGAAACCCTCTTGGGAGTTTGAGCAACCTGCATAAATTTATGGTTATGGGAAAATTGTTGAGCATATACTTATTGGTTTGAGGGATGAAATTGAGTCTTCGTAATTAATGGCCTCTACTTCACATAGGTGTTCCTTTGATGTAGTTATTTCTATAGTTTCTATGGTACTTTATAACCTTAAAAAAACTATTGATGATTTATCCTTGCTTCTTTAAGGGTCTCCAAAAGTCATTTTTGGAAAGCCCCCTACTATTCTTACTATTTTTACTACCATGGATACTCCTAGAAAGCACCACATTGATTTTTATAAAAATTCTCACCCTTGTTTTCAATCCGGCTCAACCTTTTTAGTGCATGATAATATATACCTTTAAAGGCTCCATGTGGGGGAATGTTGGAATGTATTCCGAAGATTAGAGTATATGTAGAATTCTTGGTGTGTTTTGATAGCCTACATAGGCGGGTGAGAAAATATTTGAATGGCACATTGGAGGAGGTGGAGCAAAGATCTCAAGTCGCTAAATAGTTGAATTAAGTGTTGAACTCAATTATAAATGCACTTATTGGGGATCACCAATAAGACTTCTATATCCATTGATGTAGACACATGCACCAAAAGGCCACAAAGATTAAACATCACCAACAAAAAGGATACATGATGGGCCAAATATTATTCTTCAAGTTCATTAGAGAAACAAAAAGGATACACTTCAAGTTCATCAGCTAAATAGAAAAATAAACAGGCCTAGGCTAGAAGGATATTTTTAAGATTGTTTGTTGTTGTAAGATTGGTTTATTATATTCTACTGGTTCTTTTTTAATTTATTTTGTATTCAAATGAAAACGTAGAATATTAGTTGGATGTACCATATTCTACAATATGCCTGAAAACTTTGAGGTATGCATCAATATCTAAAAAAGTTGTCTTTTCCTTACAAGATATCCCAAACTGTTGCGAAGTGAAACTTTGATTTTCTCATTTTGGTATTTTTCCATTACATTTCTTTTTTCATAATATTGGTTTTTTGTATGACTCTCTAACAAATACAAAGTTTGTAAGAAAATATCACCATGTTACCCATATAAATTTAAGTAAGGATAGAAGTTGATCCAGAAACAAAATAAAAAATTGGTCCCTAACATTGATTACAATGCATCAAGGGAATATGGAGCTAAAAATTTCGATCTTTGGGTATTAAAGTTGCCCAAACTCTTCAAAATAAACATAAAAAATTACAAAAAACCTAGTCTTGTTTCTTTGACCACCTATCCAAGTATTAATATTTGGGCCTCTTATTTTCCCTAAGAATGACTTCTTCCCAAAACTTTCATACTCCATAGAATCACAACTAAAGATCCTATCCATGAAACTTACTCAACAAGATCTATGCTTAAATCAAATCATGCATGGAGAATAATCAATAAAGTTGGGTTGCTAACCAAAAATTAAGACAAAACAAGCCTTAATGCATCTGATAAGTTAAGGAAAAGGAAAAAGAGTAAATCAAGTTTGAGGCAAGGGTATATTTCTCACTATCAAGGTTAAAACCAGAATTTATATATGCTCAATCAACTAAAATAACCAACTAAACTTCCACATTGAACAAAACAACTTTCTACAACCTCACCATAAACTAATCACAACTTAATGAAAATCGCACAATTTTGTTGACCTAGAATTTGTAAATATTGCTAGGAAATTTTCCTTGAAAACAAAACCATTAGGTTCCTTCACAAAGCTACAATATAACAAACTTTAAAATCCAACAACAATCTTTGCAATAATAGCATGAGATTATTTCCATCAAAATCCAACTTAAAATAATAACCAAAGGCAATGAACAGTCATATGACAAATCAATTACTTCATAACCATATAGTCTTTAGAAAAATCAATCCCACATAACAATATTTATTACCAAATAATTGCCAAACTCAACCTATAAAAAAGATTGCAATGAACATATATAAATAAACACAAGGATTCACAAGACTACATCTAAATATATAACTGAAGAAAAACAAGTTTCCAAATAAATTGATCAGTACTGAGTGAGTGGTGAAAACAATCTCAAATTTCTCTAAGTCTAGGACAAGAACAAATGATGGACTAGGCAACATCTCATAAATGAAGTTCAAATTTATCTAAGTCTAGGACAAGCACAATTTTAGACATACAAATGAAAGAAACCGATAGACTCCAGGTTGAGGTAAAGTAGGATCGTAAATAGGCCCATACTACAGTCATCACAAAAATCCAACCAATCAGCCAAAATTACAAATTAACAAGTTGGTCGTAGTAAGTGAAATCATGGAATCAAAGAGGTAGGCTTGGAAACTAAAGTAGATAATCATATTTGTTGGGCCTTGTTTTCTATTCGTCTTCGATAATTAGATCAAATGACTACTAATTCCAAGGATTGGACAACATCCCCATCCAAGACATAATATAATGCTTTCATAAAAACAAAAAACACCTGGTGTGAATAGTGCAACAAAATAAATAGTTCAGGCCTCAAGAGGAACCAACATACATATAAGAAGAAATGATCCTCTTGTTAGATCTAATTTTAGAGATATCCAGTCGAACCTATGAATCTTTTGAGAGAATGTACCACAAAAACAACATACCTATCAGCAGAAACATGCCCTATCTTTGATGGAAGTTTAGAGAAATCCAATCGAACCTGCAAATCTCTTGCAAGAATTTACCACAAAAAACTGAGACTTAATTCCAAATACTGCTTTACATTGGCCATATTTTGGTRCAAAATTACTCAAACMAAYGACATCAATCAACATTTGGTGGAATTTGAGAAATAATTTCATGAGATCTTTGAGAAAAAATTGAAAAAATGAGAGGAGAGTTTCCAATTCAATGGAATTCACACCAATTTGTTAAACAATGGMMAAGGAACTAGATTTGAKAGGGGGGCCTTAATATTGAATCACATTTTCCCCTTGGCGAAGGAGGAATTTGAAAAATAAATGCATGAGATCTTCAAGGAAAAATTGAAAACCTGAGAGGAGGTTTTCCAATTCAATGCCATCCATGCCCATGTTTGTCAACAAAKTTTGAGGATCCAAAATTTAGAGGAGGCTCTTCAGATTCAATCACATTCACCTTTTGGCCAAGGCAGAATTTRAAAAACAAATGTATGAGATATTCAAGGAAAACTTGAAAACATGGGAGGAGGGTTTCCAATTCAATGGAATTCATGCCCATTTTTTGTCAACAATGGTTGAGGAAAGAGAATTGAGTGGAATCCCTTCAAATTCAATCACATTCACCACTTGGCAATGGTTGATGAATGAGATTTAGTGATTTTTTTTTTTTTTTAATTATAAAATTTGTATTCTACAACTTTCTTTTAATCCTATATAATTTTTAGTATGTGTAATTTTATATATTGTTTTTTAATAATATTTATTAACATTTTCGAGAAATCCAAGTTGGTCAAGTAACATTTAATATGGTATAGTGTATTTAATATTCTTTCCTTATTTTGGGGAAAACACTACATCGAACATGTAGATCATAAATTGATTTAATATAAAATATATATTTTAGTTAGCCTCGATACAAGTTAGCTTCACTAAAAGTGTGATGTTAAAAAACAATATTAAAAATTTTCTACATGACATTATTTTATTATTTTCTTGATTTTTCCTTATGCAGACACTTCTAAGTTGAAAATTTCTCTAATGTAGGTGCAAGAGAGAGAGAGAGATGGGGGGGTATAGAGGGAGGGAGGGAGAGAGGGGTAGAGGGAGGGGGTGGAGGGGATGGAGGAATTGGGAGAGGAGATGGATGGAGAGGAAAGGTGGATGGATATGGGTGGCAAAGGGAGAGGGGTAAGAAGAGGGGGAGGTAGGTAAGACAAGCGGATATGAGTATGAGGGTATAGTGCAAGAGAGGTAAAGGAAAATGAGGTACAAGTTAATATATTTTATTGAATGATAGATATAAATACAATGACATGTTGTATTTTTTATTGTGAGTTTGTACATATTACTATATTTTATTGAAAAATAGATATGAATACAATGGCTAATACCATTGTTTGTATAGACGAGGTTGGAAACTATACTAATAATTGATTAGGCCACACATATGAATTGTATTTAGATGGAATAGAGGTAGGCATGAGGGGGTGGGGTGAGGGGAAAAGGGGGAGGATGTGAGATAAGGTGAAGGGTAGATGGGTAGGAGAGAGGGGGGGAGAAAACAAGAGAGACAAGGAAACAAATAGAAAAGAGGAATAAGAGTGCACAGACGTTCCAAGAATGTGTGCACGTTATTAGAGCATGTGCACGTTCTTAGGAACATGTTCTCATTAGTTTTATTCCATTTTTTTGGAGGGTAGGCATGACAACTCTAGCATATGTGTATGTTGAGTTAGTTTCCTCGAATTTAGATTCAGGATGAAAAACCTAGTGGTTTTGTCTACAAATACATAAAAACCCTCATTTTTAACATAGTTATCGACTTAACGAGAACTGTGACCTCAAAATGAGACCTCTAGCCATAAACACCCATATTTTTGCATAAAAAAA
>JASDQU010880997.1:47023-57473 GCA_032191745.1 Picea mariana
GTTAAGTCGCCAGGTGTGTCACCACCTGTCCAAAGTAGGGCATCTTCAAAATTTGAATGGAGAGTGACCCCGACTTTGTTTAATTTTGCAATATAGCTTTCCCATTCTGAATAATGAAACCCTGTCATCTCCAACTCCACGTTTCTCTTCCATATCTCAGCGAAGGTAATTAGATCCCTAACCACTAATTCTTGTGTTAGGACCACCTCTTTTATTTATGCTATAACTTTTTATAAACTTAGCCATTTTTAAAATAAGTTATACACTGCACTAAAAGAGACCAAGATCTATAATCTAAAAAAAAATTGTTTGATAATGTTAAGACCATCATAGCCCGCAATAACATAAATCCTTATAATTTCAAAGAGATACTCACTTTAATAATTTAAAAAAAAAAAACTATAAATTTAATAATATAAATTTTGAAAAATATGTCGCACTAGAACAATGGGTTCTCTACAATTATACAAATGTTTTTAAGGAAATTACATCATTAAAGTACTCAACACCTACACTAACAAAGACATATACCTTATATGTTTCTTAAAAAATAACATACCATCATTATAAAAACTCAAATTTCACACAATTATTCACAATTTCTATAAATAAAAATTATATTCCGAAACCTAATTCAATTTCATAAATTTCGTCTTTTTACACCATATTAAAATTCATTGTAAAAGTACCATGAATAATCCCTCCAAGTTAACATATTGTTGTTTTTCCATGTTTGCATTGCCACTAATGCATCATGAGACCATCATTAGCTTGCACCCACCCAAATGACTTGTACAAGAGAAAGGGAATGATTTTGAAGAATCATATCATTCATAGTAAACTACATTTCATAACATACTTCCATGGGAAGGGCCTTGTTTTTGGTATCTTCTATGTTTTCCATCCAATTTTTTAGGGGTTCGTCAATTGAATTACCTTCTCATTCACCACAACCCTTTGGTAACAATTTCACTATGTTCTACACTTACTTGGAGAAGCGACAACCTACTAGAACATGGTATATGACCTCATTGTTATTCCTACATGGATGTCAAATACTAGGCCTAGGCCATGAATGCTTAGTCAAAACATCCCAAGTGAGAGATTTATTGGAAATATTCAACCATATAAAGAGCCTAGTTTTTAAAGGATATTTAATAATATAGATCTTTGAACACCAAAACTTAACTGCATTCTCCAACTTTCACCTACAAGGATCTTGCACTAGACTATGTTGTCATTCTCAAAGTCAATTTTGACAACGTTTATGGACATGGTATATAAATATCTACTCCATTCTAAATATTGATCATAGTTAATCCCTAAGTTAGTTGTATATTTCCAAACTTCTCTCATATATGGAAATATTAGGAGAATGAAAATTCACTAATGTGAATATATATATATATATATATATATATATATTAAGATGGACCATAAGTTCATGATACAATATATATGATCCTCCACATCGAATCCATGGATATATGTCAATAAAAACATTATAACTATTTCATATTTTCCTTGTCAACCAATTTCCCACAAGAGGGAAGGAGAGTACCATTGCTTTCTATATAATTGTTGCTTTCTAAATTTTAGTATTATGATATATAATCTATTATTCCAATGAAAGATGATCCACATTATTTTTTAAATGATCCAATGTCTTAAATATGATAAAAATTCAATGATTAGAATCCAGTTCGAGGGGAAAACATCCTTTTATAATATATCCAATTCATAATACAATATGAGATGAGATAATATGATCCTAAGACTAAGTCTCATTGTTATATATATATATATGATACAAAGGGTACAATTGTAATGAAAGTGTGCAATGAAGGGTTCTATCTGACATACAAATATAACACTAGAAATGTAATAATTCAATATCTAGAGATTAATAAGGGGTTTTACACATCACATGGAGCTTTGTCTAGGTCTTAACATGCCCCTCCCCCCTTCAAACAAGTGTTGTCCTCAACACTTGAAAATCGTGATTGTGTCTACATGAAGAAATAATCTTCCCATGTTTCCTCTTCCACTGGTAGGTTCTTCCATTTGATGGGGTACTCAATAATTATTCAATTTCACATATTCTTAATCTATATTTCAAGGATTGTTTCTAGTTCCAGTATCATTTTCCATTCTCTATTAATTTGTGATAAAATGGTTTGCACAGGGATCTTGTCACTGATTATCTTCTTTAATTAAAAAACATAGAAAACTAGATTTACACTTCCTAGTCGCAGATGAATAGCATGTTCATGATCTTGAGCAAGTGAAAGACTCTTAGTAATCTCTCCAAATACCTTGTGGGGGGGGGGCATTAATAGAAAAACTTTACAAGGTATATAACCTGTAATGATTGTTGATAACTTTTGGAGATCCATTGGAGTAGAGGCTATATATTTTTGAACATCTAGTGAGCAAAAATGTGCAATTACAGCATCATGTCCCTTTTTGAGTAATTATTTCATGGTGTTAGAGATTATCACTTTAGAGGGTTTCCCTTGGATACCTCTAAGCTCAGTTTCCTTGCCT
Organism: Picea mariana; assembly: GCA_032191745.1. Taxonomy (NCBI): domain Eukaryota; kingdom Viridiplantae; phylum Streptophyta; class Pinopsida; order Pinales; family Pinaceae; genus Picea; species Picea mariana. The sequence goes on from JASDQU010880997.1 coordinate 49,571, forward strand.
TCTGAGGAAAATCTCATGAAAAGAGATTGAAAAATTAAGGGCCATTGTTCCCAATGATTGTAACCATTGGACTCCTAAAGTAACATTAGCACCACCCATTTTGAAGGGAATCATGGGATTGTCCAATAAATACTCCCCCATATTGAGCTTAATACTATGGAACTTCCTAGAACAATTTATGGTACCTCCATCTACAATCATTACTTGAAACTCCAGTGTTGGATATACAAATAAATTGAGATCTTTTACTAATTTGTAATTGATGAAATTTTGGGTGCTACCAAAATCAATCAACAATGTTACCTTTTCATTTTTGATATATCCTTCTATATTGAGGGTTTTTGGAGTACTACTATAGAACAATGCATGACAAGATATCATTGGAGTAGTATCTTGTAGCTCTAGATCTTTAGATGGTTCCAATTGTTGATCTTGTTCCTCTTYAATGTCTATGTAGAATACTTTCTTCTCATTGCATTTATGTGCCTTGCTATACTTGTTGTCACATTTGAAATATAGTCCACTTTCTATTATTTSATCCATTTGTTTCTTGGTATTAACCTTTTTGGTTGAGTTATTCTTGTCTTATGAACTCCACAATGATCTCTACTTCTTGTGTCGCTTCAATGGTAGACTTATGWGTAGCATTATTCTTTTCTTGAATATGATGAAAAGATTTCATAGCTTCCATAATATTTGCAAGATGTCTTAAGAAAATCTCATGTTTAATGTYTTGTTTTAATCCACCCATGTAATCTTCCAACAAATGATCATYACTTATGTTATCCACCCTTGTGGCCAATAATACCTGGAATTCTGAATTGTAATCTTCAATATCACCTAAGTGTTTGATTGTTTTCAACTGACTGAAGTAGTCATGTTCCCAAAATTTCCCTACTATTCTTCTAAGTATATTGTAAATAGAACCCAAGTATAATGATAAAAGGGGGGCTTCCTTTTAACTACCCATTGATACCATTCATATGGTTTTATCTTAAAGTTCAAAGTTTCTATGTGAATCCTTTTCTTATCATCCAAAATATTATGTAGTTCAAAATATTTCTCTATTTGGTTCACCCAAGTAAATATATTTGTACCTTCAAACTTATTTAATTTAATCTTGGAAAAGTTGAATTTAGGAACCCCACCATAATTACCTCCACTTTTACAGTTAAATCCACTTGAAAATTGCTTATTATCGATTAGTTGTTCAACCTAAATACTACCTTTATTTTCACGAGTTCCTTTCATTTTGATATCTCCTTTAGGGAGTCTCTCATCTAGAGACTGAAACATCACGCAAGACATGGAATTTTGCAATTCCTTCATGGATTTTTGTATTTCTTCTTTATTTTCATCCATCTTCTTTTTCATGTCATTCTTATTTTCTTCTAACTTGTTTTCCATTTCATACATCTTATTTTCCATTTCATCCATATTCTTTTCCATTTATTGAATTTTTCTTTGTGGTTTTACCAAGTCATTACTTTTTATTGACCTAGCATTCAAATCATTAAGTTGTTCTTCCAATTTTGAAAGCATGTTATGTATCTCATAATTTTCTTCACGAGTTATAGATGAGATTTCTGGAGTTTTAATGTGTTTACATATTTTTTGGAGCCATGTGGAAAAAAATAATAATAGTCTTCTTTTTTTTATTTATCACAAATTTTGAATCACCAAAAATAGATCTTCCAATAAAAAGTTATGCCAATTGTAAGTTATGTATCATTCAAACCCTTAATTTGGAGTCCATCCTCCTAGCCAACCTTCCTTATGATGTATTTCTAATTTTTTTTCCCTTATGAGTTTGAAATTTTTGTCTATAGTACTCTAAAGTGTCTTCTCTACAATGCCATGGGTCTCACCAAAATTGGATGTGCCAACTAAAAGTTAGGATATCTTTCCAAAACCTTGTTGACTTTTGTCCTTTCTAGGAGATAGAGCTTGCACATAATTCCGCGTGTCCAATATTTAATACTTGATTCTAAAATTTCTATTAGAAATACTATTGAATATCCTATTTCAAATGCAACAGGTCTCACATAATTTGGATACTCTCTGAATAAGATACAAAGGTTTTACCTAGAACAACTCTTTGAGACTATTTATAGGACTTGTCAATAAATTCTATCTTACACAGGGTATATCTCCAAAAGTATAATGACCCATAAGCTAAAATGTTAACCATAGGTACATTGATATGTATTCTAAATAAAATTTGAATTTCACTATTTGAAGCATCCTACAAAAAAAACTATAGTGAAAATTCCAAGATGACGTGCTTGAAGGAGGAAAACCCTAGGATTGATGCTCTAATACCAAATATTATTATCCATTTCCTTAAAGATGATAAAAGTCAATGATTAAATTCCACTTCAAGGGGGAAACCTTCTTTTGCAATATATCCAATTCAAAATACAATACAATATGAGATGAGATAATATGATCCTATGACCAAGTCTCCTTGTTATATATATATATATATATATATATATATATATATATGAGACAAAGTGTACAATCTTAATGAAAGGGTGCAATGAAGGGTTCTAGAAAGCATAAAAATATAACACTATGTAACGTCCCCAGCCACCCAAGCCGGGAAATGCCACTACCATTCTTCTCTATTACCAACTGTAACATACCCAGTCTCCAACATGATGACATGCCGCACCAAGAACACACCTCTTGGCTGATTTGGAGAATCATATAACACTTAGTTAATAAAGAAGAATGAAATACATACATGAAATGATCAAGATTCATACTACAACATAAAATACATGCACAATGTACCATGCATAACATTAACAAGCAAACATGCATATTATAACTACAAATCTCAAATATAATAATTTAATACGCAACAGAAATAAATACATAAGCAAGGAAACCATAATAGAGAGCACTTATTTTTTATAAAATAAGACACCAACTAGCTGCAGAACATGGACATTCCACCCAACCATAGACATTGTTGTTCAAAGTCTCAACAATAGTGTCACCCCCGAGCAAGGGATATGAAACCACAAGGATGGTTCCATAGTGTTACTTGGATTCCCAAAACAGTTGACATTGAAGCTCTCACGGGATTCTYGAGCACTCACAACAATCCAAGTACCCAACTCTCTTCTACCCAACCAGCACCACCCAAGAGAATATACCTCCACCCTTCTTTTCCATGCAGACTCTCAAGAAGTCCCTCTCCACCCARAGATCTACTACAGCCGGTCCATAATCTCCATGATAGGACTGTCAAGACTCACAAATGTGATAAAATATGATCACAGKCCAAGCATCTTCGACATGCAGGCCATAAATCATGGTTGGAATACACCACCAATCTCTACAACCAACAAAACCATGGCTTCTATTCGACAATTCGTCTTCCTTTCCCAAGCCAAGGCACCRAAAATGAGGAAATATGAGTGAGTGAAGGAATGGATGGAGTGACGAMTCCACGAGAGAGGATGAACAATAAACAAAATGGGTGAATGAACACGTGAGTCAACCAACAACAACACCAGAATGGGTACGAGAATGAGAGTATTTTCCAATGGGAGAACGAACCCCTTCCACAGACCAAGGATACGTTTTTGTAATTTGTGGGGGTCAATAACCTCTTGTCCTTCCCCCAAGAACTCACTTAATTGATTCCCCCTCCATTACACAAAATGGGTAATATAAAATAAATAAGAAATTATCCCCTCAAGCCCCCCTCTATTGTGGAATCATAGCCCCCTATAACTCTATTCCATCTCCATCTAGTAGCTAATAATGTATTTATTATTAATAATGATTAAAACATTACATTTATTAGGCACATTGGCCTTTTAATAATTGTTTGGGAACTCTGGCCTCTCAAAAATGTAACAATACATTATTTAATATGGGGGATCAAAACCCGTGTTACATCACCTCCCCCTTATTTTGGCACTGTTCTCAGTGCATATACAAAATATGAATCAAAACTCCAAAATTTATTCAAACAGTTGCAGGTACTCTGCTCGCATGGAATCTTCATGCTCCCAAGTAGCATCTTTAGGACCGTAGAAGGTCCACTAAACTTTTACCAATAATATAACTCGAATCCAGAGCATTTTGACTTTTCTGTCTAGTATTCACACTGGTTGGACCTAAAAGTCTCCCTCTGTCTCTACTTGAATCAAATGCCAATAAAAAACATGGTTATGATCATGTACACATTTCATTAGCAAAGAGACATGAAATACATTATGCACTTTCATGGAAAAAGGAAATGCAATCATGTATGCAACTAGCCCTATTCTGCCGAATATCTCAAATGGATCACAGTACATGGATGCCAACTTTGTACAATTGACCAACTTCAAAGAGCTCTTCTTGGGATTTACTTTCAACAATACATGCTATCATACCTTAAATTATCTTGATGTCCTATTTTTATCAACATAAAACTTCTGTCTATCTTGAGTTGCCTTTAAATTCTTCTTAATCTTAACCATCTCATCTTCCATTTCCTTGAGAAATTCTGGCCCAAGTACCACTCTATCTACTGGGTTGTTCCAGCTTACTGGAGTACTGCACTTTCTAACATACAAGGCTTTAAATGGGCTCATCTTCAATGAATATTGATACCCATTATTATAGGCAAACTCAACCAAGTGCAGGTAATCTTCCCACTTAGATGGCTTATCCATCACATACATTCTTAACATGTCTTCAATTACTCGGTTGACCCTCTTTGTCTGTCCAGTTGATTGTGGATGGTATGTTGTGATAAAGTTCATATTTGTACCAAATAATTTGAATAATCCTTTCGAGAAATTTGAAGTAAACTTAGTGTCTCTATCTAAGACAATGATCCTAGGTATCCCATGCAACCTAGCAATTTCCTTCATGTAAATTTCTGCAATATTAGTTGTTGTATGATTTTTTTTTATAGGAACAAAATGAGTATCCTTTGTCAATTTATCAACCACTACCATGATTGAATCATGTTTCCTTGCTCTCCTAGGTAATTTAGTTATAAATTCAATGGTTATCACTTCCCATTTCTTCTCTAGAATTGGTAATGGTTGTAGCAAACCTGTTGGGTCTCTATGCTCATCCTTCACTCTATGACATTCTATACATCTGGTGATGTAATCAGAAACATCCTTTTTCATTCCCAGCCAAAAGAATTGTCTTCTTACTATTGTAGTTGTTTTCTGGTAACTAGGATGTCCAACATATGGAACATTATGGATTTTCTTTAATACCAAATTCCTAAGTTCTCTTGAAATAGGAACATAAATTCTATTTTTATGCATAAGTAGTCCATCTTCCTTTATATCATACTCTTTCACTTTCTGGTTTACATCTCCTCGTTGTAAGATTTCCTTTACCTACAGGTAATGTTGATCTGTAACAACAACATCTAAAAGTATTTTCTTCAAGTCTGACTGATGCATACTGATAGTTGTAGCATGCATGGGATACACTCTTCTAGTAAGTGCATCAATGAATTTATTTTATTTTCCTTTTATATGATTGATATCAAAGTCGTATTCACTTAAGAATTCAAGCCATCTTGTTTTCCTAGCATTCAAAGTTGGCTATTCAAAAAGATACTTTAGAACACTATGGTCTGTTCTTAATTCAAATCTCTTTCCCATGAGATAATTCCTCCACATCTTCAATGCATGAAAAATGGAAGCAAGCTCCAAGTCATGTGTGGCATATTTCCTCTCATTCTCCTTAAGATTTCTAGACTCATAACAAATGACATGTCCATTTTGAGTGAGGAATTCACCAAGTCCTTCCTTGCACACATCTGTGCACACCAAAAAATTCTCATTTGGGTCAACAATCTTCAAAATAGGTACACTAGTAAGTAACTCCTTCAGTGAATTAAAATTTTCTTCACACTTAGGTGTACATTCAAATTTAATTCCCTTCTTTTTCAAAGTAGTGATGGGATGCAAAATCTTAGAGAATCCTTCTATAAACCTTATGTAGTAACTAGCTAACCCCATAAAATATATGACTTCTGAAACATTCCTAGGTGTTGGCCATCCTCTAATGTATTCAATCTTCTCAGGGTCTACTGCTATACCTTGTTCTGAAATAATGTGCCCCAAGTAATGGATCTATTCTTGATAAAAAGAACACTTACTCAACTTGGCATACAACTTATGTTCTCTCATCACTTGCAGTACCATTAGTAGGTGATGTTCATGCTCTTCCTCTGACTTAGAATAGATAAGTATGTCATCCATAAACACTATGACAAAATTATCCAAGTAATTTCTGAATATGCCATTCATTAAGCACATACATATATATGGTGCATTAGACAATCCAAATGGCACCACTACAAACTCATTAAGCCCATTCCTAGTTCTAAAGTATGTCTTATGGATGTATTATTCCTTGATTCTTACTTGATGCTATCTTGATCTCAAGTCTATCTTTGAAAATATCTTTGCTCCTCTTAGTTGATCAAAGAGGTCATCAATTCTCGGTAGTGGATACTTGTTCTTTATAGTAGACTTGTTCAGCTATCTAAATTCAATACACAACCTCAAGGTTCCATATTTCTTTTTGACAAAGAGTATTGGTGATCCCCAAGGTGAAACACTTGGGTGTATGTAACCTTTATTCAACAATTCGTCCAACTACATTTGTAATTGTTTTAACTCTAGTGTGCTCATTTTGTAAGGTGTTTTTGACACCTGGGAAACTCCTGAAACTAGATCAATAGAGAAATCTATTTCCCTTTTTGGTGGCAACCCTGGTATTTCTTGGAATACATCCTTGAATTCTTTTAGTATCGAGAAATCTTCAAGGCTTGGCCCCTTTGTCTTTTCTGGATCCTCCACATGGGTTGCATACAATTGACACCCTTTTATGAAACATATCATTAGTTGTAAGGCTGAAATATCCCTTATAGATATGGGTCTTGGAACTTCCTTCATAGTTCTTTGTTTTCCATCTCCATCAAGACCTGTAAATGTCTTACTATGAAAATCTAGGACAACATGATGCTTTTCCATCCAATACATTCCAATTAGAATATCATAAGACCCCAATGGTATGATATTTAGGTCAACACTAGTGTTCACACCGTTAAGACTTATGGAACAACTTCTGATCATATCATGGATTCTCCTTTTGGTTCCAGTGGCTAGTTGAACCAAACTTGATTTCTCAGGCTTACTTTTCTCCAAATGTAATCTATCCACTATTTTAAGATCAATGTAACAATGACTTTCTCCTGAATCAGTTAAAATAGAAACAGACTGATTTATAATCTTACCTTCCACCACGATCATGTTGGATTGGTATTCTACTTGTCAATCTTCTAAGGCTACATAAATCATTCCCATGTATTTGAATTTTGTAGATTCTTGGATGTTTTGCACACTATTCACTCTGTCCTTTCTCTGTGGGAAATCCTTGTACAAGTAATCTTCTTTGCATCCCCAACACTAGATTGGTGGTCATCCCCTTTTTCCCAAGGAGTCTTATTTATTGGTATCATCCTTAACATACTGATCTTGATGATTTTTATTAGGCTCATTACTATTGATAGGAGGTTTGGACCCCTTCCTCCTCTGATCATACTTCCCCTTCTTCTTATCCTTCCAATATTTCTGCATGGACTCTCTTCCCTAGCCTTTCTCATACAAGTATTTATCCTTCCCAATAGTCTCATTCAAGATCTTGGGATCAGCATACTGAATATTTTATTTATAAAAGGTTGGAAATCCATTTAAAAACCTTTGTATCTTTACCTTCTCATCATTTATAAAACCTACATAATTTAACAACCCCAAGAACTTATTCTCACACTCTGCCATAGTCATGCTTCCTAGCCTGAGTTCAAATAACTCTTCCATTTTCTTGTCATAAAAATGCTCTGAGAGGTACTCCTTCT
>JASDQU010881000.1:0-12294 GCA_032191745.1 Picea mariana
GACCAAAAATCCTATATTTTTGCCTTTGAAAAAGACACCAAATTTATTTGAATAACCTCTTCTGATCTTAACTCACACAAATAGCATTCAAATCTGACTTTATAATTCATCATTTATCCATTAGAATCAAATTCAAACCATTTGGATTCAAAAATCCTTGATCTGTGCGAAATTTTGAAAATTCTGGTTAAAACAAGCTTTCGGTGGTTGACTGTAAAGATTCTGTGCAAATTTACCACCGAAAGCGCAACTTTCGGTGGTTAATGAACAGTCGTCCTGTTCGCCTAAACCACCGAAAGTCATAATTTCCATCAAAAAATGCCTTTGGTAAAAATTAATTTTTTCATCCATGGAATATCTGTTTCGCACATTTAAATAGTCGATTTTTAACTACAGATCATAAGCTTTCCAATGATGCAATCAGATTTGGATTTGGAGCTAGGGAAGCTGGAAAATTTTTCCCTACAAGGTTAGGCATCTTTCCTTCAAAAATGTTGGTGCATTTTTTAGAGTTAACATTATGTATATACCATGGATCATGAAACAATATCATACAAAACTCTAATCCAAGAGCTCTCAGTACAATATACAATCGTCTCACACTGTCATACAAAAATTGACAAATTCATGTGCCAATTTTCTGCTTCCAGACAACCTACCTCCTCTGCACAATCCCTGCTAATGGAAATCCCTGCAATGAATGAATTCCTCTTGTCTAGGCTACATAATCCTCATGGGCACATCCACTGTGTGTGTGGTTGCATGAGTGCACTCACTAATGTCACAATTGATAGTCAAACTGTCCCTTTCACCTGTTATCTCAACTAGGTCTCCACTAGATCTGACATGCATGTAGTTAATAGTGGTAAATATTCAGTTGCATGTGAGATCACTGATTATGAATTAATTAATAATTAATTCATTGATCTCTCACTAATGTAAGTTCAGTTACAACTAGTACAGCTGAGATTAACTCACTTAACTGAGTTAAACTACTTTACAACTCACATAGCTACACATCCAACTCTGTTACAACTTTGAATCACTCGATTACAACTAATTCGACTTGCATGTCCCACCAGTCAACCTTTGAAATCGAATTTCCTATAGCTAACTGATTTTCCACTTCAGTTAACTATTTCCAAGTGCTCATTGAGAATATATCAATACTTATTGTCCAACTATTATTAAGGGATAATAATAGTGGACATACATCTATAAATAGAATTTGCTCACCATCTATAAATAGACATCATCTATAAATAGAATTTACTCATCATCTAAAAATAGACTTCCACCTAAAAATAGCCTGAGGCTCCATCCTAGTGTAGGTGCATAAATTTTACTAGGATCTTCTTGTTGAATCTCAACACTCCCTCTCAACAAGAAAGGGATTATCCTTCACCACGATCCTGTCTCTATGGTATTCGAATTTGCTCCTGGTGAGCGCCTTCGTCAGAATGTATGCATCATAATCTTCCGTAGGAATGTACTGAAGCAACATGTTCTGCTGCTGCACACAATCGCTGATATGATGATACCAGATATCTATATGCTTAAATCTATCATGAAACACAGGATTAATCGAGATTTTAATGCAACTCTGATTATCACAATGAATCACTATTGGATCTAAATGAGAACCAAACAAACCAGCCAAGATCTTTCTCATCCAGATAGCCTCACATGTAGCTTGACTCGCTGCCATGTATTCCGCTTCCATTGAACTAAGTGCCACAGATATTTTTTTCTTATTGTTCCAAGAAAAATCTGTAGATCCGATACTAAAGATCCCCCCTGATGTGCTCTTTTTGTCCATTGGGCTGCCCGCCCAATCTGCATCCGTGAAGCCATGCAACTTTACTTCATCCGTCTGTCTATACCATAAGCCATACTTAGATGTGCCCCTCAGGTATCTTGGGACATGCTTACCCGCCTTCCAAAAGAGCTTGGTAGGCTTAACCATCACTTGACTCATCTGGTTAAGTGCATAGAAAATTTTCGGTCTCATGTTCACTAGATACATTAGCGAACCCACTAACTATCGATAGACAGTAGCATCCACTACCTCTCTAGAAGTAGAATCCTCTTTCTTCAAGTTTCCTAGAAGAGGAGTATCCATGGGTTTGGAGCCCTCCATGTGAAACTTACCCAGTATCTACCTTACATACTTGCCTTGAGACACAAAAAGTTCACCATCTCGCTGCCATATTTCCAATCCAAGAAAATAATGAAGGAGGCCCATATCCTTCATCTCGAACTCNCCTAGAAGAGGAGTATCCATGGGTTTGGAGCCCTCCATGTGAAACTTACCCAGTATCTCCCTTACATACTTGCCTTGAGACACAAAAAGTTCACCATCTCGCTGCCATATTTCCAATCCAAGAAAATAATGAAGGAGGCCCATATCCTTCATCTCGAACTCCTTTGCAAGTTCCTTCTTGCATGAGTGTATCAACTGCTCGTCACCAGTCAGTATTAAATCATCAACATAAAGAACAATGATTAAAAGCTTACCCTTGTAGATCCATCTCAAACCTACCACTGATTTGTCAACCGGTCTTGGGACAATTTCCCATGTACTATTTTTGACAATGGAGTCATACTCCTCCACCATTGTGTCAACCCAAGTGGGATCCTTCGCTGCTTCCTGAAAGGAATATGGTTCAGTCACAATACATTCGCTCATGAGAGCCATGTATCCATTAAATTGATCAGGAGACTGTCTATGTCTACGTTGTGAAGTAGGGGCTCCTACATTCTGTGCAGCATCTAGTCTCAATATATCATCTTCTGTGGTGCACTTTCTTCCATTTCTGATGGATGGCTCTGCATGAGTGGATTCCTCCACTCCATGAACCTCCACATGTGGTTGATCCACATCTTGAGACTCATTTTTGGGAAGCAACAGTTCCTCCTCTGCATGCAAGTCTAGCTCCCTCTCAAGCGACAACTGCATGGCTTTCCTCTCATCGAATTTTATATCCCGTCGCATAAAAATCATATTACTGTTAGGAAAATACACATGATAATTATGGGGTGTTTTTGTGTACCCCAAAAATATCCCAACTTCAATAGTTGGCTCCAACTTCTTCCTGGCGTTCTTGGTCACATGCACATAAACAGATGAGCCAAAAATCTTAAAATGAAAAACATCAGGTTTCTTACTAGTGAAAGCTTCTTCAGGTGTACTCATGACAAGTACTCTATGAGGAAAACAATTTTGCACGTAAACCGCAGTGTTGCATGCTTTTGCCCACAAATTCATTGGTAGGCCCTGATCATGCAACATCGCTCGTGATGCACCCATGATCATTCTGTCCTTCCTCTCCACGACCCCATTTTGGTGTGGGTTGTGAGGTGCTATGAGTTCTCTTTGAATTCATTCTTTGATGCAGAAGTCTTTGAATTCGTTAGAGATGTATTCTCCACCATTATCGCTCCTCAGAGCCTTCACTTGCTTCCCTGACTCTTTCTCCACCAATGCTTTAAACTCACAGAACTTTGAGAATGTTTGATCCTTCTTTTGCATGAAGAAGATCCAGCATTTACAAGAAAATTCATCAACAAAAATAACATAATACTTATGTTTTGTTGTTGAAGAAACTGAGAATGGTCCACACACGTCTGTGTGAATTCTCTCAAGGATCACTGAAGCACAGTTCTCCTTTTCATGAAAGGTGGACTTTACATACTTCCCCATGGTGCAACCTTGCACTGATCTAACTGAGAAAGTGTTCCCATTGGAAGTCCAGTAGATATTTGTTGCATGATTTTCAAGGCTTCATGATGAAGATGGCCCAATCGCTTGTGTCATAATTCACCCTCATCCTGGCTCACAACTTTTTCTTCCTTGCCCATCATGGAATAACATCCATATACCTCCAACTTGTAGAGATTCTTAACTTGAATACCTATATTCTTGACTTGACTCGTTGTTTTATGTCACAGGAAGGCTTTTCCATCACTGAAAACAACATCATAGCCTTGTCCTCCAACATTGCGACTGAGACCAAGTTTTTCTTCAAACCTGGAACATGCATAACATATTTCAATTTAAATGGTTTACCTGAATCCCTCTGAAAGTTAATGGTACCAATGCTAGTCGCACTGTATCATCCATTGTCTCCCATCTCTATATGCATTTTGAGATCTCTCTCCTCCAACTTACTTAAAATCTTCTTATCTTCGGTCATGTGGAAGGAAGAACCACTATCCAAATACCACACTGATCCCAATGCACTTGACACCATGCATGCGATCAAAGGAGAAGTCAATTTCAAATTGCGAGGCAAGGGCCTCACCAGCTACAACTCCATCAGTCTTCTTGTTCTTCTTCTTCTACAGACAGTTAGTAGTGAGATTCCCATGTTCGTGACAGTGAAAACACTTCACTTTGGACAAATCTAGTTTCTTGCCTTTAGACTTGGATTTTGAATGGAATTTATTCCCCTTCCCTTTCCTTTCCTTGGAATACAAAGCATAATCCTCTTCATCATCATGCTTTGATGAAGAGCCATATCTGGTGTTCCGCCTGAACTCCTCCTGCACTAGATCCGACCATAGTCGTTCCCAATCTGGCAATTTTTCCCTTCCATTGACAGAGTATTGATAATTGTGCTAACTCTTGTAAAGTCCTAGGAGATACAAGCTCACCAAATCATCATCAACGACTTTTATTCCCACACTCCCTAGCTCATCTCAACATTGGACAAAATTCGTGAGATATTTTGGAATGGATTCGCCCTTCTCCATCTTGATCTTCCTGAATTTATCTTTGAGCGTCAATTTCCTATGGTCGTAGTTTTTTTGGAATAGATTCGTCAAAGTCTTCCACATTACATATGGTGTGAATTTCCCATGGAGGCTTGAGACAATGTGGTCTCGTACTCCCCCCAACAGGATCATCCTTTCCTTTGCCACTTTCTTTTTCCATGCGTCAAGATTTGCAGCATCTAGAGCATCTGGCTTAGGAACATCTTTGTCAATGAATTCCTTCAAGCCATTGTCTTCGAGTACTGCCTCCATCCTATCCTTCCAAGCAATGTAGTTCAAGCCATGGATGATTTTAGGGGCTAAATTTTGCTAATGGGCTAATTTTCCATGGTTTTTCCAAAAACGAGATTCGTTATTTTAAAAATGATTTGCCCAAATTCTATAGAATAAAATTATTTCACCTTAAAAATCGCCAAAATTTTATAAAAACTATATAAAATCCTTAGAAATTTGAATATTGCAAAAATATCGCTAAACATTTATAGTTGGAATATGAAGGATTGGTAAGATTCTCCAAGGTTTCTACATTTTAAAATAAATTTCCATCCTTAAAATCATCCCTGGTTCAAGATACCCTCGAGTGCATACTCTAACCTCAATCCATTGAAATCCATTTCAATCTTGAATCAGCTATAGCACCGAGAAAGTCTTTCTGGAAATTCGAATTCTATCCAATCACAAACTCAACTTCTGCAATCTTTTGTCCTCTGATACCATGTAGAAATTTTAATACAAATTATGTATTGCCTGCATTCTCTTGATATAACAATTATATGTCACTGTTAAATACATAATATCTTCCACAAATATTCTTACGGAATTTAAAACACGATCGCCAATTGCAATATCAAGAAGAAAGATCAATCACACATAACACAGATGTTTTACAGGGAAAGCATAAAGATAAAAATACCACTATCATATATTATGTATATATCATGGATCATGAAATAATCTCATACAAAACTCTAATCCAAGAGCTCTCTGTACAATATACAATCATCTCACACTGTCATACAAAAATTGACAAATTCATGTGCCAATTTTCTGCTTCCAGACACCCTGCCTCCTCTGCACAATCCATGCTAATGGAAATCCCTACAATGAATGAATTATGCTTTCCTAGGCTATGCAATCCTCATGGGAACATACACTATGTGTGTCGTTGCATGAGTGTACTCACTAATGTCACAACTAATACTCAAACTATCCCTATCACCTATTATCTCAAATGGGTCTCCACTGGATCTGACATGCATGTAGTTAACAGTGGTAAATATTTAGTTGCATGTGAGATCACTTATTGTGAATTAATTAATGATTAATTCATTGATCTCTCACTAGTGTAAGTTTAGTTACAACTAGTACAACTGAGCTTAACTCACTTAACTGAGTTAAACTACTTTACAACTCACATAACTACACATCCAACTTTGTTACAACTTCGAATCACTCAGTTACAACTAATTCGACTTGCATGTCCCACCAATCAACCTTTGAACTCGAATTTCCTATAGCTAACTAGTTTTCCACTTCAGTTAACTATTTCCAAGTGCTCATTGAGAATATATTAATATTTATTGTCCAACTATTATTAAGGGATAATAATAGTCGACATACATCTATAATTAGAATTTGCTCACCATCTATAAATAGGCATCATCTATAAATAGAATTTTCTCATCATCTAAAAATAGACTTCCACCTAAAAATAGCCTGAGGCTCCATCCTAGTGTAGGTGCATAATTTTCACTAGGATCTTCTTGTTGAATCTCAACAGCTACTGCTCCTCGAACCTGGTCCGAGCGCCTCTTCACCAAGCTCCAAGTGCACCTCCATGTATCTTTCTCCTCTCAACCTTCTTCGTGGAAAATGAAATGGGTTCTGAAGGAGGAAAAAGGGGAAAATGAGGAATTCTGAGGCAATTCTCACTACAAGGCTGCAAATTCTTGGGGCTAGGAGGGGATGTGAAATGGGAAGAGTTTCACTGTTCTTATGTCTAGATGTGGAATGAGACCCCAACACCTCCTTTTATATGGGAAAAGGATGGTTATTCGGTTGGGTGACAGGATATAGGCGGTGGATTAGCTGGGAAACTACTCAATAGCCCGTAATCTCAACGAATTCCTTGCAACTTTTGCAAGTATACGCGGGTTGTAGTGGTGCAGCATGCATACGTACATGGGCTATAGTGGTGCACTAGGCGTATGTACATGGGCAGTATTGGTGTAGAGTGCGTACATCTTCAAAAAATGAGTTTTTAAGAAGAGCAACTCAATGATGGCTTGGTAAAAAATGCAAGTAAGAGGGCCAAATGCTAGGTATGCATGTTTATAGAAATTTAGGGTTATAACAGCTGACTTGAGGTTCCAACCTCCATTTTTCTATCATCATCATATGCCTCTAGCCGACCGATAAAATATTCTACTATTCCCTCATGTTGTTGCTCCAAATTTGTTGTGTGTGACTGTCCTAGCATGGTCGCTTTTGTCTAGTTTGGGGTTGTCCATTTCACTCTCAGGTCCCCTTCAGGGTGTTCAGTGCACGAAGGATTGCCTGTGTCCTTGGCCTACTGGCCCTGTCCCATTTTTGGCATATCAATGTCCATGCCAACTGTTTTTGTTTGTTTGTTTTCCTCCACCACAGGTGTGGGGCTCACTGATTCCACAATGGGTGAGGGAATTCCATCCAATTTGAAGAATTCGGTAGTCTGTACGGGTACCTTTTCCATTCCTTGTGGTTGTTGTGGTGCTATGTGATGCTTTGAGATATTCTGCAGGCCTACCTCGACGCACCTAGCTTGGGTGGTGCCATGGTGGTTAGGTTTGATTTATGTTGATCTAGTTCACTCTGTATCTCTTGCTAGATCTCTCTCTACTCCGTATACTCTCTCGTTCTATGCTTTCAAAATTTCACAATAACTCTTTCGTTACCCACGTGCCTTCCTTATATAACAAGTGGTGTGAAACTTCTCAGAGAAGTTACCCGATTTTTTGTTTAAATGAATTGGTGCTTCCTACATACGTGACATTCAATTCCCTTGACGTCGCCATTTGACATGATTAATGTGATGTCACTTCGAAAGTTATTTTCATTCAATTTTTATAGACGTCGTCATTTGGTGCCTTTTTTCCGTAAACACCATTTTTCCAATTTCCTCCTTTTTCTGACCATTGGTCATTTTTATGACACGCTAGGTTTTCCAAGTGCGTGGTATGTTGTTTCACCGGTGCACATGGACATTTTATTTTGGTCAAGCTAAATATATTATTTGTTTATTGTCTTATGGTGTCTAGCGCAGTAAGCCCCCTATTGCTTCGCACATTCCTTTGTTGTCTGGCACAGTCTTCTTCTCTCTTTTTTTTTCTAAGTGTTAGGAGGTCGACTCTCCCGATACAGTTTCAGTCGACTCCCATCGATCATTCCTCTAAGGTTTGTTCCTCCCAAATCCTTCAACTGTACAACTCCCCCATCTATGACAGTCTTTACCTCATATGGTCCCAACCAATGCATTCTGAATTTTCCTGGGTGTTGAAGAGATTTAATGTCGTACACCAAGACTAGGTCTCCCTCCTTGAAACTTTTCTTTTTAATATGTCTATCATGTCGATATTTGTCCCTTGCTTTATGTACCTCTTGGAGAAACCCTTCTAGAATCATATATTCTTCCATGAGAATCAAATGACTTAGCCTTTCTTGTACTATGCCTCACTCTGTCATGTGAGTAATTGTTGCTACCCGTAGAATAGGTACCAAAAATTCTAATGGCACCACTGCTTCTGGTCCATACACCAATTTGAAAGGTGTCTTCCCTGTCATTTTTTTACAGGTAGTCATATAGGCCCACAGTACTGCTGGTATCTTCAAGTCCCAATCGTCCCGATTGACATTGCAGATATTTGTCAGTGCAGTCTCTAGGATCTTATTAAAGGATTCCATTGTTCCATTTGCTTGAGGATGATATGGTGTACTCTTTTGATAATAGACTTCAAACTCCTTATTCATAGCCTTAATAGTGTTGTTAATGAAGTGAGTGCCTTGGTCACTCATCAAAATTCTTGGGCATCCAAACCTAGTGATCACTTGCTCAAACAAGAAGTGTTTTGTTGTTTATACGCTACAATATTTTACTCGTGATTCTTCTGCCCATCTTGTTAAGTACTCTGTCGTAGTAATAATATACCTTGCTCCTGACCTCTTTGTTGGTGGGTTAATTGGTCCCACAAAGTATATTTCCCATTTTTTGAATACCTGCAAGGTTACTTGTGGCCTTATGGGCATCTCATCTCGTCTATTATGTTTTCCAACCCTATGACATACATCACATCTCTGGCAGTATTCCTTTGAATCTCTGTGAACATTCGGCCACCATAGTCCTGCGTGCAATACCTAGTGGGCCTCTGCTAAAATCCTAGGTCCTTCATGTTCTAGTACACATCTTCTCAGGATGTTGTCTGCACCCATCTTGTGTAAATGTCTTGCAATCAATTGATAGTCTGCAGCTCTGACTACCATATTTTTCTTCTGCGCAGTGTTGAATTATTGTGGCACAGTCCCTGTACTCAAGTATTGAATGATGTCAGCAAAATATTCATCAGCTACTTGGACTGAAAATAACTATGCATTAGGGAAGTTTTCCTCTAGATTTGTAGGTTCCTCTCCATTGGTGATCCTTGACAGGTGATTAGGTCCGACATCCAACTTCCCTAGTTTGACTATCACTTCAAATTCAAATTCCTCGAACAACAGTAACCATCTACAAATTCTCTCCCCCCCAACACTGGCTTGTTGACTAGGTATTTGAGAGTTGAATGATCTGTAAACATCTTTAAATGTTTTCCCAGTAAGTAATTTATGAACTTTTGAAGTGCATAGACCATAGCTAGGCCTTCTCTTTCTATGGTATTGTAATTCTGCTCTGACTATGGCAGTTTTCTTCTAGCAAATTCTATAGGATGGTCCAATTCCCTTGTTTCTGGTCATGCCAAAATAGCTCCAAGTGCTATAGTTGATGCATCTACATGCACATGAAATGTATTCTCCCAATCCAGGAATATTAGTATTGGTGCAGTTACCATCTTCTATTTTAGAGTGTCCAATCCTCGTTGACAATCCTCATTCCACTAGAACTTGCTATCTTTTCTCAAGAGTTTCTCCATTGGTGCAGTGATATGCACATTCTCTTTTATGAATTTTCTGTAGTATCATGTGTGTTCTAATGTTGGTCTTAACTGATGTACTGATTTTGGTGGTGATAGATTGACAATTACTGAAATCTTGGCAGGATCTACTAGCAATCCTTGTTTGCACACTATATGGCCCAATAGTATCCCAAAATGTGTTTCGAAGATGCACTTCTTGATGTTTAGAGATATTTTAAACTGCCTACATATTTCTAACATCAGCCTCAACACCTCTACATGGTCTTTCAACAAATTGTAGCATGTCCAATCATCCAGATATACCTCTAGAAACTGGTGGATGAATTTTTTGAATGCAGCTATGACTACTCTGGAAAATATTGTTGGTGCATTTTTCAGTCCAAAAGGCATGTCTGTGTACTGGTAGGACCCCCATTATGTGGCAAAAGTGGTCTTGTACCTGTCTTCTGGGGATATCTTGATCTAATGGTATCCTGAGAATCCATCAGTGAATGAGTAAGCTTTCTGGCTTCCTACATTATCCAACACCTAGTTTGTGAAAGGGGAAGGGAAAGGGTCATATAGGAAAGCATCATTTAAATTCCTTGGGTTGAAACATATCCTTATCCCTCCCTACTTCTTATTCTAAACTACCATAGGGCTTACCCATTCAGATTCCTCTACTGGTTCTATAATTCCAGCCTCCAACATCTTGTCAATTTATGCTTTCACTTTTTTCTTATATATTGGGTTTATTTTTTAAGGTCTTTGTATGATCAGTCTTGCCTCAGGTCTAAGACGTATCTTCATTTCACCTAGCTGTCCTTCTATGCCTTTCATTTTTGTGAACGTTGTTGGGAACAGGTCGTTGTACTCACACAGTAACTCTGTTATGCTTTCTATTGTTTTCTCATCCCAGTAGTCTCCAATGCTGGCCATTTTAGGATTCTCAGCGGTCCCAATGTTGACTTTATTTTATTCCAGAGGTGGACCTTCCACCTCTCTTTCACCTTCAACTTCTGTTATCTGAATGTTGTGCGGGTCATGTTCATTCGGTGCTTCTTCCTACAAATGGTAGCATGGCAATAGTTCTTTTACTATTTGTTTGTTTTGTTGTTGATATTTTATCATAAGTTCAACTTCTGGTTCTTTAATGAATATCACCCCTCTGATTTGTTTGAGTGTTGAGTCTATGTTGGGGTTCTCATGTGCAAATGAGAAAGTGACTATAAAATTATGCTATAATACTGTCAAGTTTGTAGTTCCTCTATGCAATTCCTGTGTCTATATACCAGTTTGTTGGAATCCCTTCTAATGGGTGAATAAAGTGATGAGGTTATTCCTATGATGGTGTTGTTCTCCATAGTATTCTGCACTTCTCCAAGTGTTATGTTGGTGTACCCTGTCCATCATCTCTCTTCAATTGGTTTCTTCCCTGTTCTGTGCCAAATATGATGCGCAGTAACCACTTACATTGGTATCAGTCCTTGACTGTCTCTTTGTGTGCACCCCACCATCTTGAAAGTGTTTCCTTGAGTGTTATATCTAGAGATAAGAGCCTCTGATTTTCTAATGCTTCGTCTTCATATCTTGTTGAATGCTTATAAGTCATTCACCCCATGGAAGCTGGGAGGTTATCTTATCTCTTTACCTATCCATCTTACTGTGCGGTCTATTCTTGTGCATCTTCTTATGGAGACTTCGTGTAACCTCTGCTGCCAATTCTCTAACCCTGTATCTGATTCCAACGTGCATGACATGATACTTCTCCAACTAAGTACCCTATCTATAGTTGCATTCACATAATATTCTTCTTGCGTGGTGGTTATAAACAACTGGTTAATTTCCTCTAGTTCTAAACAAGTGGATTCTACGAACCTTTCCCCTTCTGATGGATCTAATGGTGCAATGAAACTATATTCTCTTGACTCAAATGTCATCTTCCTCATTTTTAAGTTGATTATGGCTTGATTTACAAACACCCAATCCAATCCAAGCAATGTTGCATAAGGTGTTGTGTCATCCCCTATCTCTATCACTTCGAAATCGTCTTTAGTTCGCACTCCATCTAGATCTACTATCACCTCCTTTAGCCTTCCACTTCGTAGAACTCTATGTTTATTTTCTAGTTTCAGTTGAACAGGTGAATATCCTAATGTGGGCTCTCCCATGCATTTCCATGTCTTCCTGGGTACCACATTTAATTCGGATCCTAAATCTAGCATAATATCTCCCATGTTGAAATCTCCAATATTGGCATTTAGTCTGAATTCTCTGCTTGTTCTCCTCCTTGTATGCATATGATTAATTGTTTTCTATTCTAGCTTTCCCTCCACCTCTCTGCTACATATTTCTAACATATTTTGTAACACTTTAA
>JASDQU010881000.1:32857-44280 GCA_032191745.1 Picea mariana
ATATAGATATATAGTTGAAAAAAAAGGAGCTAGAGTTTGCACAGAAAGATAACATAAACTTGAAGTTAATATAGTGCAAATATATGGACAATTACGTATTCAACGACTTGCATGAAGTATTTTTCTGTGATTTCCTGCATGTGTTGCATGAGTGGATATTAAGGTTCAAATACAACCATCTTACAAATAAGATCAGACAGCTAGAGTGGAATCCTGAAGAGATCACGTAGTTACAACAAGTTGAGAATAAATTTACGTGTGCAATAGATTTCTGGTTAGACAACATTGTTGCAGGATTTATCATAGAATTTGCAGTAGATACGATGAAGTCTTACAGCGCAACAGATCAAGAGTTCTTGAAGGGACTTTGAGGTAGATACATCAAATCGCTATATACTTCCATTAAGATATTACTATACAACAAAGGTGTAATGACAATGGCCTTAGATAGCTAAACTTCTCTGTGTGCATGGGGGAAAGGGGGAAGCACTGACATGAGAAGGAGAAATGGAGGGAGAAATGGAAAAAGTAAAGAAGGAGGAGGCCTTGGACCCAATAATGATGGAGGAAGACCAGATCAAGCAGATCATGGAAACATATGGAAGAACACACAGTGGAGTACCCTACCAATATAAGATGAACACCAAGAAGAGAGCCATAACTGCGAGGGAGGGCTTGGCAAGTCATGAAGAAGAGGTAGAGGATCTTCGGGCTATGGATAATATTGAGGAATCCTATGCATGAAATATGAAAGGAAGATGATAGGTCCAAGAGAAGGAACATAAGACAACACTCCTATACATATCAGTGTCAGTGTGGAATCCATAAACCCATGTGCGACTAATAAACCAAAAAGAACATCACCATTTAGACAACCAAATTTTGGGAGAAGGAAGACAACAAGAAGTACATCTAAACAGGGAACAACAACTGGGGGAGCCAAATCAAGAAGCGTTAGTCAAGTATCTACACCGTGCAGAGGTAGTATTTCAAAATTTAATATGGCAGGACATGATCCCACTATTAGGTTACCAAAATTCAAGGGAGAGGCGTCAGAGGACCCTGAGAAGAACTGGTTCATTTGTGAAAAGATATGGAAAGAAAAACAGATCACAGATGAGGACACTAAACTTGCACAGTTAGCCATCATACTAAGATATCACACACTGGATTGGTACATGAGATTAGCTGCAAACAATCCACCAGGGACAACCAGAATGATTGAAGATATCAAAAAGCTATTGATAAATGAATTCCAGAAGCCTAGCTTAGAGGATCAATACATGAATGGTGTGAAATATGTAACAAGCAGTAGAATGATCCATATCAATTTCCAATGATGCAGAAATACCAGACAGTACCTAAGAGTTCATATTGCAACTTTTTCAAGTCAGTAGGCTATGATGAAAAATATTGCAGGACCATGGACCTGATGAAGAAAAGAACATCAGATGCTTAAAGGGTGTAGGCAGAAATGATGACTGGGAAAGATGTACCACAATTTAACCAACTACCAACCCCATATAACATTATGCAGTACCAATATAACACTATGCAACAACAATATAACACTGCACAACCATAGTACAATACCACACAACCACACTATAATCCCACGTAGTATAACCAGACACCCCAGTACAACGCACTGTGAGGATATCGAGCTAGCTACAGAGGTGGAGGAAGAGGAAGAGGAGGCTTTGGAAGAGGAAAAGGACCAATGGTATGCCACAACTGTCAAAAACAGGACTCTATGCAAGAGAATGTCCACTTCCACCTGCGACATGTATGTATTGTCGTGCATTAGATCATGACATAGAAGATTGTCCCACACTATTGGGGAAAATCTAGGAAAAGAGAAATCAAAACAATCAAAATGTTCAGTGGATTTTGAAAGAAGTAAGGGATGACGAAAGGAATATCAACATTGTCACACATGGAGGAGCTAAGACAGGAAACAACGCAATGAGACAAGATCGAGCACAACACCAATGGGTGAATAAGAATGCCAAACCGCAGAAGCAGTTTGATGCACATAACGAAAAATGAGATATTCAAGCAGGATAGACAAGAATTCTTGAAGACAGACATTTCATAGACATCAACTATGTAGCATAATCAGGGAGTACCAACATATGAGATGCCTCCATCATTGGAACACACTAATGAAGCACAACCCCTAGGACAAGCAACTGCGATTAAGGTTTTTCTGCAATCCTATGTCAAAATACTAAATGATCCATCATCTATTAAAGTGTTACAAAATATGTTAGAAATATGTAGCGCAGAGGTGGAGGGAAAGCTAGAATAGAAAACAATTAATCATATGCATACAAGGAGGAGAACAAGTAGATAATTCAGATTCGAATGCCAATATTGGAGATTTCAACATGGGAGATATTATGCTAGATTTAGGATCCGAATTAAATGTGGTACCCAGGAAGACATGGCAATGCATGGGAGAGCCCACATTAGGATATTCACCTATTCAACTGAAACAAGAAAATAAACACAGAGTTCTATGAAGTGGAAGGCTAAAGGAGGTGATAGTAGATCTGGATGGAGTGCGAACTAAAGACGATTTCGAACTGATAGAGATAGGGGATGACAAAAAACCTTATGCAACATTGCTTGGCTTGGATTGGGTGTTTGTAAATCAAGCCATAATCAACTTAAAAACAAGGAAGATGACATTCGAGTCAGGAGAATATAGATTCATTGCACCATTAGATCCATTAGAAGGGGAAAGGTTCATAGAATCCTCTTGTTTATAACTGGAGGAAATTAACCAGTTGTTTATAACCACCGCGGAAGAAGAATATTATGTGAATGAAACTACAGATAGGGTACTCAGTTGGAGAAGTATCACATCATGCACGTTGGAATCAGATACAGGGTTAGAGAATTGGTAGCAGAGGTTACACGAAGTCTTCATAAGAAGATGCACAAGAATAGACCACACAGTAAGATGGATAGGTAAAGAGATAAGATAACCTCCCAGCTTCCATGGGGTGAATGACTTATAAGCATTCAACAAGATATGAAGACGAAGCATTAGAAAATCAGAGGCTCTTATCTCTGGATATAGCACTCAAGGAAACACTTGCAAGATGGTGGGGTGCACACAAAGAGACAGTCAAGGACTGATACCAATGTAAGTGGTTACTGCACATCATATTTGGCACATAATAGGGAAGAAACCAATTGCAGAGAGATGATGGACAGGGGACACCAACATAACACTTGGAGAAGTGCAGAATACTATGGAGAACAACACCATCATAGGAATAACCTCATCACTTTATTCACACATTAGAAGGGTTCCAACAAACTGGTATATAGACCAGGAATTGCATAGAGGAACTACAAACTTGACAGTATTATAGCATAATTTTACAGTCACTTTCTCATTTGCACATGAGAACCCCAACATAGACTCAACACTCAAACAATCAGAGGGGTGATATTCATTAAAGAACCAGAAGTTGAACTTATGATAGAATATCAACAACAAAACAAACAAATAGTAAAAGAACTATTTCCATGCTACCATTTGTAGGAAAAAGCACCGAATGAACATGACCCACACAACATTTAGATAACAGAAGTTGAAGGTGAAAGAGAGGTGGAAGGTCCACCTTTGGAATCGAATAAAGTCAACATTGGGACCGCTGAGAATCCTAAAATGGCCAGCAATGGAGACTATTGGGATGAGAAAAAAATAGAAAGAATAACAGAGTTACTGTGTGAGTACAAAGGCCTGTTCCCAACAACGTTCACAAAAATTAAAGGCATAGAAGGAGAGCTAGGTCGAGTGAAAGCATCTGAGCCAGGTGCGGGGCCTATTTCATTTCGAGAATAACTAGTAGCTGATCCACCAGGTTCACTCTTACCTTCTATATGAGAAGGTAAGCAACAGAGACAGATTGAGTTGACTCAGCAGCAGGAATTGATAAAGTATCGGTTGAATCGGAACTCGTTGATCCCCCAGTAGCACCCGCAGTTCAAGATCGAGATACAGATCCCATTGGAGCATAACCCATAGATCCACTAGCAGCGGTTGGACTTGATTCAAGACCGATCATACAAAGACCTTAAAAAATAAACCCAATATATAAGAAAAAAGTGAAAGCATAAATTGATAGGATGCTGGAGGCTGGAATTATAGAACTAGTAGAGGAATCTGAATGGGTAAGCCCTATGGTAGTTTAGAAGAAGAAGAAGTAGGGAGGGATAAGGATATGTTTCGACCCGAGGAATTTGAATGATGCTTGCCTACATGACCCTTTCCCTTCCCCTTTCACAAACTAGGTGTTGGATAATGTAGGAGGCCATGAAGCTTACTCATTCACTGATGGATTCTCAGGATACCATTAGATCAAGATATCCCCAGAAGACAGGTACAAGACCACTTTTGCCACATAATGGGGGTCCTACTAGTACACAGACATGCCTTTTGGACTGAAGAATGAACCAACAATATTTTCCAGAGTAGTCATAGCTGCATTCAAAAAATTCATCCACCAGTTTCTAGAGGTATATCTGGATGACTGGACATGCTACAATTTGTTGATAGACCATGTAGAGGTGTTGAGGCTGATGTTAGAAAGATGTAGGCAGTTTCAAATATCTCTAAACATCAAGAAGTGCATCTTCGAAACACATTTTGGGATACTATTGGGCCATATAGTGTGCAAACAAGGATTGCTAGTAGATCCTTCCAAGATTTCAGTAATTGTCAATCTACCACCACCAAAATTAGTACGTTAGCTAAGACCAACATTAGGACTGCGGGTGCTACTGGGGGATTGTCAACGAGGAATGAGGATTGTCAACGAGGATTGGACACTCTAAAAGAGAAGATGGTAACTGCACCAATACTAATATTCTTGGATTAGAAAAATACATTTCATGTGCATGTAGATGCATCAACTATAGCACTTGGAGCTATTCTGGCATGACCAGGAACAAGGGAATTGGACCATCCTATAGAATTTGCTAGAAGAAAACTGTCATAGTTAGAAAAGAATTACAATACCATAGAAAGAGAAGGCCTAGCTATGGTCTATGCACTTCAAAAGTTCATAAATTACTTACTGGGAAAACATTTCAAGATGTTTACAGATCATTCAACTCTCAAATACCTAGTCAACAAGCCAGTGTTGGGGGGGAGATAATTTGTAGATGGTTATTGTTGTGCGAGGAATTTGAATTTGAAGTGATAGTCAAACTAGGGAAGTTGGATGTCGGACCTGATCACCTGTCAAGGATCACCAATGGAGAGGAACCTACAAATCTAGAGGAAAACTTCCCTAATGCATAGTTATTTTCAGTTTAAGTAGATGATGAATATTTTGCTGACATCATTCAATACTTGAGTATAGGGACTGTGCCACAATAATTCAACACTGCACAGAAGAAAAATATGGTAGTCAGAGCTGCAGACTATCAATTGATTGCAGGACACTTACACAAGATGGTACACATCCTGAGAAGATGTGTACCAGAACATGAAAGACCTAGGATTTTAGCATAGGCCCACTAGGTATTGCACGCAGGACTATGGTGACCGAATGTTCACAGAGATTCAAAGGAATACTGCCAGAGATGTGATGTATGTCATAGGGTTGGTAAACATAATAGACGAGATGAGATGCCCATAAGGCCACAAGTAACCTTGCAGGTATTCAAAAAATGGGAAATATACTTTGTGGGACCAATTAACCCACCAACAAAGAGGTCAGGAGCAAGGTATATTATTACTGCGACAGAGTACTTAACAAGATGGGCAGAAGAATCATGAGTAAAATATTGTAGCGCATAAACAACAAAACAATTCTTGTTTGAGCAAGTGATCACTAGGTTTGGATGCCCAAGGATTTTGATGAGTGACCAAGGCACTCACTTCATTAACAACACTATTAAGGCTATGATTAAGGAGTTTGAAGTCTATCATCAAAAGAGTACACCATATCATCCTCAAGAAAATGGAACAATGGAATCCTTTAATAAAATCCTAGAGATTGCATTGACAAATATCTGTAATGTCAATCGGGACGATTGGGACTTGAAGATACCAGCAGTACTGTGGGCCTATATGACTACCTGTAAAAAGATGACAGGGAAGACACCATTCAGATTGGCGTATGGACCAGAAGCAGTGGTGCCATTAGAATTTTTGGTACCTATTCTATGGGTAGCAATAATTACTCACATGACAGAGTGAGGCATAGTACAAGAAAGGCTAAGTCATTTGATGCTCATGGAAGAATATATGATTCTAGAAGGGTTTCGCCAAGAGGTACATAAAGCAAGGAACAAATATTGGCATGATAGACATATTAAAAGGAAAAGTTTCAAGGAGGGAGACCTAGTCTTGGTGTACGACATTAAATCTCTTCAACACCCAGGAAAATTCAGAATGCATTGGTTGGGACCATATAAGGTAAAGGCTGTCACAGATGGGGGAGTTGTACAGTTGAAGGATTTGGGAGGAACACAACTTAGAGGAATGATCAATGGGAGTCTACTGAAACTGTATCGGGAGAGTCAACCTCCTAACACTTAGAAAGAAAAAGAGAGAAGAAGACTGTGCCAGACAACAAAGGAATGTGCGAAGCAATAGGGGGCTTACCGCGCTAGACACCAGAAGACAACAAACAACTAATAGATTTAGCATGACAAAAATAAAATGTCCATGTGCACCGGTGAAACAACATACCACGCACTTGGAAAACCTAGCGTGTCATAAAAATGGCCAATGGTCAGAAAAAGGAGGAAATTGGAAAAATGGTGTTTACGGAAAAAAGGCGCCAAATGACGGCGTCTATAAAAATTGAATGAAAATAACTTTCGAAGTGACATTGCATTAATCACGTCAAATGGAGACGTCAAGGGAATTGAATGTCACGTATGCAGGAAGCACCAATTCATTTAAACAAAAAATCGGGTAACTTCTCTGAGAAGTTTCACACCACTTGTTATATAAGGAAGGCATGTGGGTAACGAAAGAGTTATTGTGAAATTGTGAAAGCACAGACCGAGAGAGTATACATAGAAAAGAGAGATCTAGGAAGAGATACAGAGTGAACTAGATCAACATAAATCAAACCTAACCACCATGGCACCACCCAACTAGGTGCGTCGAGGTAGGCCTGCAGAATATCTCAAAGCATCACATAGCACCACAACAACCACAAGGAATGGAAAAGGTACCCGCACAGACTACCAAATTCTTCAACTTGAATGGAATTCCCTCACCCATTGTGGAATCAGCGAGCCCCACACCCGTGGTGGAGGAAACCCAACAAACAAAAACAGTTGGCATGGACATTGATATGCCGAAAATGGGACAGGGCCAACAGGCCAAGGACACAGGAAATCCTTCGTGCACTGAACACCCTGAAGAGGACCTGAGGGTGAATGGGACAACCCCAAACCAGACAAAAGCGACCATGCCAGGACGGTCACACACAACAAAGTTGGAGCAACAACATGAGGGAATAGTAGAAGATGTTATCGGTCGGCCAGAGGCATATGATGATGACAGAAAAATGGAGGTTGGAACTTTGAGTCAGCTGTTATAACCCTAAATTTCTATAAACATGCATACCTAGCATTTGGCCCTCTTACTTGCATTTTTTACCAAGCCATCATTGAGTTTCTCTTCTTAAAAACTCATTTTTTGAATATGTACGTGCTCTCCACCAATACTGCCCATGTACATATGCCTAGTGCACCACTATAGCCCGCGTACATACGCATGCTGCACCACTACAACCCGCATATACTTGCAAAAGTTGCAAGGAATTCGTTGAGATTACGGGCTATTGGGTAGTTTCCCAGCTAATCCACCGCCTATATCCCATCACCCAACCGAATAATCATCCTTTTCCCATATAAAAGGAGGTGTTGGGGTCTCATTCCACATCTAGACATAAGAACAGTGAAACTCTGCCCATTTCACATCCCCTCCTAGCCCCAAGCATTTGCAGCCTTGTAGTGAGAATTGCCTCAGAATTCCTCATTTTCCCCTTTTTCCTCCTTTAGAACCCATTTCATTTTCCACGAAGAAGGTTGAGAGGAGAAAGATACATGGAGGTGCACTTGGAGCTTGGTGAAGAGGCACTCAGACCAGGTTCGAGGAGCAGTAGCTGTTGAAATTCAACAAGAAGATCCTAGTGAAAATTATGCACCTACACTAGGATGGAGCCTTAGGCTATTTTTAGGTGGAAGTCTATTTTTAGATGATGAGAAAATTCTATTTATAGATGGTGAGCAAATTCTAATTATAGATGTATGTCGACTATTATTATCCCTTAATAATAGTTGGACAATAAATATTAATATATTCTCAATGAGCACTTAGAAATAGTTAACTGAAGTGGAAAACCAGTTAGCTATAGGAAATTCGAGTTCAAAGGTTGATTGGTGGGACATGCAAGTCGAATTAGTTGTAATTGAGTGATTGGAAGTTGTAACAAAGTTGGATGTGTAGTTATGTGAGTTGTAAAGTAGTTTAACTTAGTTAAGTGAGTTAAGCTCAGTTGTACTAGTTGTAACTAAACTTACACTAGTGAGAGATCAATGAATTAATCATTAATTAATTCACAACAAGTGATCTCACATGCAACTAAATATTTACCACTATTAACTACATGCATGTCAGATCCAGTGGAGACCCAGTTGAGATAATAGGTGATAGGGATAGTTTGAGTATTAGTTGTGACATTAGTGAGTGCACTCATGCAACCACACACACAGTGGATGTTCCCATGAGGATTGCATAGCCTAGGCAAGCAGAATTCATTCATTGCAGGGATTTCCATTAGCAGGGATTGTGCAGAGGAGGCAGGGTGTCTGGAAGCAGAAAATTGGCACATGAATTTGTCAATTTTTGTATGACAGTGTGAGATGATTGTATATTGTATATAGAGCTCTTGGATTAGAGTTTTGTATGATATTATTTCATGATACATGATATATACATAATATATGATAGTGGGGTTTTTAGCTTTATCTTTTCCCTGTAAAACATCTGTGTTATGTGTGATTGATCTTTCTTCTTGATATTGCAATTGGCGATCACGTTTTAAATTCCGTAAGAATATTTGTGGAAGATATTATGTATTTAACAGTGACATATAATTGTTAGATCAAGAGAATCCAGGCAATACATAATTTGTATTAAAATTTCTACATGGTATCAGAGCACAAAAGATTGCAGAAGTTGAGTTTGTGATTGGATAGAATTCGAATTTGCGAAAAAACTTTCTTGGTGCTACATCTGATTCAAGATTGAAATGGATTTCAATGGATTGAGGTTAGATTATGCACTCTAGGGTATCTCGAACTACATTTCTTGGAAGGATAGGATGGAGGCAGTACTTGAAGACAATGGCGTGAAGGAATCCATTGACAAAGATGTTCCTAAGCCAGATGTTGTAGACGCTGCAAATCTTGACGCATGGCAAAAGAAAGTGGAAAAGGCAAGGATGATCCTGTTGGAGGGAGTACAAGACCACATTGTCTCAAGCCTCCATGGGAAATTCACACCATATGTAATGTGGAAGACTTTGACGAATCTGTTCCAAAAAAACTACAACCATAGGAAATTGGCTCTCAAAGATAAACTCAGGAAGATCAAGATGGAGAAGGGCGAATCCATTCCAAAATATCTCACGAATTTTGTCCAATGTTGAGATGAGCTAGGGAGTGTGGGAATAAAAGTCGTTGATGATGATTTGGTGAGCTTGTCTCTCCTAGGAATTTACAAGAGTTAGCACAATTATCAAGAATCTGTCAATGGAAGGGAAAAATTGCCAGATTGGGAACGACTATGGTTGGATCTAGTGTAGGAGGAGTTCAGGAAGAACACCAGATATGGCTCTTCATCAAAGCATGATGATGAATAGGATTATGCTTTGTATTCCAAGAAAAGGAAAGGGAAGGGGAATAAATTCCATTCAAAATCCAAGTCTAAAGGAAAGAAACTGGATTTGTCCAAAGTGAAGTGTTTTCACTGTCACGAACATGGGAATATCACTACTAACTGTCTGTAGAAGAAGAAGAACAAGAAGACTGATGGAGTTGTAGCTGGTGAGGCCCTTGCCTCACATTTTGAAATTGACTTCTCCTTTGATTGAATGCATGGTGTCAAGTGCATTGGGATCAGTGTGGTATTTGGATAGTGGTGCTTCCTTCCACATGACCGGAGATAAGGAGATTTATAGTAAGTTGGAGGAGAGAGATCTCAAAATGCATATAGAGATGGGAGACAATGAACAATACAGTGCGAATAGCATTGGTACCATTACCTTTCAGAGGGAGTCAGGTAAACCATTTAAATTGAAATATGTTATGCATGTTCCAGGTCTGAAGAAAAACTTGTTCTCAGTCGCAATGTTGGAGGACAGAGGCTATGATGTTGTTTTCAGCGATGGAAAAGCCTTCCTGTGACATAAAACAACAAGTCAAGTAAAGAATATAGGTATTCAAGTTAAGAATCTCTACAAGTTGGAGGTATATGGGTGTTCTGCCATGATGGGCAAGGAAGAAAAAGTTGTGAGCCAGGATGAGGGTGAATTATGACACAAGTGATTGGGCCATCTTCATCATGAATCCTTGAAAATCATGCAACAAATATCTACTGGACTTCCAATGGGAATACTTTCTCAGTTAGATTAGTGCAAGGGTTGCACCATGGGGAAGTATGTAAATTCCACCTTTCATGAAAAGGAGAACCGTGCTTCAGTGATCCTTGAGAGAATTCACACAGACATTTGTGGACCATTCTCGATTTCTTCAACAACAAAACATAAGTATTATGTTATTTTTGTTGATGAATTTTCTCGTAAATGCTGGATCTTCTTCATGTAGAAGAAGGATCAAACATTCTCAAAGTTCTGTGAGTTTAAAGCATTGGTGGAGAAAGAGTCGGGGAAGCAACTGAAGGCTCTGAGGAGCAATAATGGTAGAGAATACATCTCTAACGAATTCAAAGACTTCTGCAGCAAATAATGAATTCAAAGAGAACTCATAGCGCCTCATAACCCACAACAAAATGGGGTCATGGAGAGGAAGGACAGAATGATCATGGGTGCATCACGAGTGATGTTGCATGATCAGGGCCTACCAATAAATTTGTGGGCGGAAGCATGCAACACTGCAGTTAATGTGCAAAATTGTTTTCCTCATAGAGTACTTGTCATGAGTACACCTGAAGAAGCTTTCACTAGTAAGAAACCTAATGTTTTTCATTTTAAGATTTTTGGCTCATCTGTTTATGTGCATGTGACCAAGAACGCCAGGAAGAAGTTGGAGCCAACTATTGAAGTTGGGATATTTTTGGGGTACACAAAAACACCCCATAATTATCATGTGTATTTTCCTAACAGTAATATGATTTTTATGCGACGGGATAT
>JASDQU010881001.1:0-15673 GCA_032191745.1 Picea mariana
CAACTCGCATAAATAAACCATGCAATGAGAAATTAAACAAAACTAGCTAAGCTACACAACAATTTGTTCTATTGGAGTGGGCCCTACCTCCATAGAACATAGTGCCGATATTATTCTATATCAACACTTACAACATGAATTAATTAAATTAATTAAAATAATCAAAATAAATCAATCTATTACAAATATACAAATAAAATAGATTAAATTAATTAATTAAATCAGACACCGTGAAAATTATAAAACTACAATTAAAAAAATAAAATAAAAACTTGATGAATTATTCCATTGTCATTTGAACATTTCTCTAAGAGTCCTCCACGAACAATGGAGAGAGTTCTCTTTTTTGTACATAGATTGAATGGAAACTATAAATAACAAATATCTAAATAAACCTACTCATGGATTTAATAGATCCATAGTGGTTACAACAATTTCCTAAATAATAAATAATTTCCAACTAATCATTAACAATTAATGAATAACTCCAAGATATTTTTATAAAAATTAGCAAACAATAGATAACTTCCAAGATCTTTTTCTTACAATTAAAAAATAATAAATAACTCCAAGATATTTTGCTAAAAAATTCCAAGATTCTTGGTTAACCACTCAAAGTGATATTTTGTCTTGGAATTGCAAATTTATCTTCGTATCTTTGATCTTCCTGGACTAATATTATTGTTGCGTAAATCCATAAATGAGAAATATGTGATATCATGGTTCACAGTTCCGATGGATCAAGGTTCCTTCGATGAGTTGCAACAACGAGAGTTGTAGCAACTATACTTCAAGTGAGTTGCAACACAGGTGGAGTTGCAACAACTGTACTTTAGGCGAGTTGCAACATAGGTGGAGTTGTAGAAACAAGAGTTGAAAAAATGGGATTTGTAACGTAGAATAGTTCCCTATTGAGTTGCAACAAATGTGGAGTTGCAACAACTATACTTTATTCTAGTTGCAACATAGGTGGAGTTGCAGAAAGGAGAGTTGCAACAATGAGAGTTGTAGCGTAGAATAGTTCCATAGCATGTTGAAACAATTGAAAATGAGTATTGAAACAACTGAAATGAGTGTTGCAACAACTAAAAATGAGTGTTGCAACAAATGGAATGAAAACATCCCTCATTTCAACATAACAATCCGCACAACAACTTGTCTGGAATATCATCTTTGCAAATTAACTCAAATATAAATGCAAATATGATCTTTTTATAATGTTTAATCATAAATTCATGTAAATTTCTAAATAAATGTAATGGAAACACATTAAGTCTAAATCACACATAATAATGGATTGATGCAAGGTCTAGGTAAGTGAAAAGGGGTTAAAAGTAGGGGAAGACTTTATACAAAGATGGAATTTCTAGAGCCTGTCTGAACCCTTAATTAAAAATCCACTCCATTTATCCCACATGTATTGGAAAATAGTTCTCATACACGTTTATATGAAAAATGCATCCCCATATCATTTGTGTGTGAAATAGAGAGAACTATGTAGCCCTTCGTAGCTTGTGCACAATGTAACTTTTGGTTTCCACATCATCACCCAATCATCATGCCAAATCACTTGAACAATGATCTTTGTGTCTAATAAATATCATCCAAGTGTCAATCGACGCTAGGTCCACCTCAATACCACATGTCACCTAGGGATAGGTCCACCCCACTGCCACATGTCCCAATATGGTAGGTCCATGCCACTTCCACATGTCCCAATATGTCAAAGAAGGGGAAAGGGATACAAATTAGGAATGTAATGAATAATTTCATAAAACAATAAAATCAGAAAATAAAATTATGTAGAAATAGGGAAACACGAAGATAGGGTAATGTAGGTTGGTAAAACTTAGTAAAACAACTTAGTAAAAATAAAAATGACTAAGTGTTAAGACTTGCTGTGTTGTGGACTTGCATGTTTGCGAGGCTAGGGTGATGTAGAAAAATTATAATATGGTCTCCCACATCCAAATTCAAAGGTAAAAAATAAAATAAGTATAAGACTCAGTAAAAAATAAGTGTAAAACTTAGTAAAATGACTAAGTCATGAGGGTGCAATTTGGGTAATGTGGAAGTGAGAAGTGAAAATTGAGTATTGTGGGTTGTGGGACTAGAAGTGGAAATTGGAAATGAGGGTATGAGGTCTCACATCCACATTCATGAAAATGAATAAGTATATGAGTATGAAGAGTAGTGTAAAGGAATATGGAGAGTAGTGAAAAATCACTAAGTATGGAGAGTAGAGAGGAATGAGAGTAGAGTGGAAAGAAGGAAAAACGACTAAGTATGAAGTGTGGAGAATGAGAAAAAGAGAAAAGAGTAAGGAAAATGGATAATTGTGGTGCATGGAATGTCAGGAAATGGAGGGTAAGTAATGTGGGGGTTGAGTAATGAGGATAGAGATAACACTTAGTCAAAAATTAAAAAATGGAGAGGGGAAATTCCAAAATGGAGGGGTAAAATTGGCATATCTTGGGCATATGACCTCCATTTTGGATTCCTTAAATGATAGAAAAATATGAGACATAAGGCTATTCAATGAGAATATGGACACAAGATATTTCCTTCTTTTAGTATCTTTTTTTTTTCCTCTTTTTATTTCAAAGAGAAAACATCCTCGTTGGACTTTCATGTTGAAGAACTACAATACTTAAGCTGATTTAAAACTTGTTTGGTCTTCATGATCAATAGGTGAGGGTTATGTGGCACTTTCCAAATTTGAAAAAAAATGGTCTTCATTTGAAAGAAGCACATGTTCACATATTTACCCCAATCACTTAGTTTATGGGTGTTAGGAAAACACATCAACACATATTTAGAGAATACACACANGACATAGGGTCAATACCCATCCACTACCACTACAACCCCAAGTGTGCCACACATCCCGCAAGCATGGAGCACAAGTAAAGTGGGGTGAGAATCAAACTTGAGACCTCCTTTACAAATTTGATTCCATTTACAGAACACATGTCAATCGGTCTACACCCCTATGAGCCCGATCCTTCGCATGTTATTGATATGAATTATTTATAGATGTGAGACGAGGGGGTCTTGATGGATGAAACAATATGCATTTTGGACCAGTTCACTTGACAACTTCAATGTCATTTGGTTGAGCATGTAAAGGTACAATGGGATAGTTATAGTCCTAGTTATACTACTTGGGAGGATGTGGTTAAGATGCGTCAACAATTTCCATATTGTTTTGAAACTTTGGGAGGAAGCTTAAGTTAAGAGGGGATGTATGTAGTGTCCCTTTTCAATTTACTACTTTTATAAATAAAACTTATTATTCGAGGGCATTTGTTCACGAACAACCCAATTAATGACTTGTATTAAGACGACTAGACTCAATTTTATCTGGATTGATTAGATTTTAAAAAATGTGAAAATTTTAATGTTGGATTACTGAGAGGGGGGTGAGTTAGTAATACATATTTATTATAATCCTTTTAACCACAATATGTAAGTGTTATTTATCTTTCTTATCAATATAACATTATCATCCAATATGTGCAGAGAAAATAAACCATAAACAATGAAAAATCATACACATGCATAGTACACCAGTATTTTAATGTGGAAATCCAATGTGGGAGAAAACAACATAATGATTTTTCTTATATGTATTTAAGAATTAGATTCATTAGAAGCACTAACTTCCTTTGTTATCTAGCTGCAACTGGAAGGAGGCTTTGACCCCCTATATTTTTAGGCTGCAACTTGAGGGAAGCTCTAACTCCACAATTCTCTATCTACAATAAGAAGGATGCTACAACCCCCTATGTTCTTTGAATACAACCAGAATATGGGTACAACAACCTATCCTTGCCCCATCTTGTCACCCTGAAATATTAGTGAAATGATGAAACCACTGCCACACTTTCACTGTGGGATATACCACTATAATCCTATACCAAAATGTGCCAACAACCTATAACCAAACCATACCAAAGACCCGTGATAAACCTGTACCTATAACCTTCCCGTACCAACAAAAACCCACAGGTAAAAGACATCTCTATGTTGCATCTCGTGTATGTATGTGACCTGTCTATACTACAACCTGCATATGTATGCGACCTGTGTACTCCTTCTAAAAACTAGGGTTTTCTCTTTCCTGAGAAACTCTGACCCTTTGTTGCCTCTATCACATGAACCTATAACCTTTCATTGTGTCAATACTGTAATTGTGCCCTATTCATACATCCTCATACATATCCCTTAGCCAAGTTCATCTATGTCTCTCTAGTCATGTGTCATACAAGTATGTACAATCATGAACAAGTATAATAACCATCATATGGACTAGACATCAAACCCTTATTGCTATGACTAGACAACCTCTCAATACATCAACAACTTCGTAGCCACTTCAAAAATACAATATCTCAACCATGTACCACAAACACCCTTAACCATATGCCAGAAAATACAAGATATGCCTCAACACCAACAAGATGTGCCAATGAAAATATATTGATTATACCAACAATGTATTTTTGTAGATCTGACTTATACAGTAAGTGACATGCAACCAATAACCTCTCTAGGGAAAATCCTCAAACCCCTATGACCATATCTCATGTAGACAACAATATTGAACTAAACATAGAAATAATACATACCTTTTGAACCTGTAGATAGATTTGTTGTACATGGTCACTGTAGACCTTCCTGGGAGCTTTCTTTCAGACTCTAGAGACCTGACATCTTCGTCTTCTCAAGTTTTCATGTATTTTCCCAACTGTACGTGACTGTTCCTTTTTCAGCGTGCATATGTACACTCTTTGTTCTCCTTTAGCATGTGTATGTACAGGCTATGTTCCACTGTAGCCAGTGTACACGTCAAAAACTAGGATTTTTTCAGTATTTTCTGGAATTCTGAAACTTTCTCCATCAACCCTTCATGTTACCTCAGACTTGCGTAATTTCAGACATATCAATGAGTAGCTGCAATAAAACTTTCACAATAATATTTATTCAATGTGTCCAATAGGTGCTAATAGAGGATCCTTTCTCTCTTATTTATACCTCCATGTAGCTTCCTCAAGGGGTTACCTTCTAACAAACTTAACCCAATTTCCTTCTTTTAGGGATAACCCACTTCTAAGCACTTGTCCACTTCTAACCCACTTTGCTACAAATAATAAATTCTTCACTTCTCTTTGAAACTAAATTATTTTTAATTATTTACTTATTGCAAAAACTTAACCGATGATTAACTCCTAGTTTCACCCACTTGACTAGTCAACATTTTCTAGGAGCTTCTAGAATAATTTGACTTCTTTGACCTTCTAGATAACTCATGAGGGTTCTCCAACTTCACAAGGCCATAAATCTCTAACTTTGAGGAGTTATGTGATGTTCCACATATCACGAGAAATTGCATGACATGTACTATCCATATAGAATAGTTTTACTTCCAAATACATTAATATTCATACCATTATACATCAATCAAACTGAAGTCCCTTAACCATACTGTTGGGGCCACCGAAATTTTCTACTGTAATTGCTTCAAGGGTTGACATCAATGAAAACCAACCCAATTAATCAACAATGTCCCCCTTTGGTATTGATGGAAACACTCTAATGCAATACTGAAGTCATATCGCTCATGCTCCCCCTGTGATCATCACCCGCCCTAGAAGCATGCCTTTGTGCTATCTATCCAAGCATCTAAATCTATATCCTACCTTTGATGAATCTCTCCCCCTTTGACATCAATGGAAAAGGTAAATTCCCATATGGGGCTACTCCCCTTGACTGAACTCTTCCTGAAACTCCTCCCCAAACTTAAAATATCCTCTTTATGGTGATTCCTTGTGTAAGTCTAAGACATATAAGATAAACATTAAAAATCATTCATTTGGAAGTAGAAATTACTCTGAGTATCTGGAGAAGATACTCAAAGGATTCCCTTGGAAGCGGGTTTGTGAAGATATCCACAACCTGTTCTTTTTCTCCCACATATTCAACTATGATGTCCTTATCTGCAACCTATTCCCGTAGAAAGTGATACTTGATTGGAATGTGCTTCGTCTTGGAGTGCATCACTGGATTCCTTGAGATATTGATAGCGGTTGTATTATCACAATATATTGGAATGGGATCATCATACTCAACCTGTATATCTGTCAGATTTTGTTTTATCCATAGAACCTGTGTACAACATGTTGTTGTTGCAATATACTTTGCTTTTGTTGTAGACAATGATATTGATGATTGTTTCTTGCTTAGCCAAGATACCAAATACTCACCCAAGTAGAATGTTGCTCCACTGGTGCTTCGTCGATCATCAATGCAACCTACCCAATCTACATTTGTGTAGGAAATAAGTGATATATCCTTTCCTTTTGGATGCCATAATCCAAACTCTTATGTACCCTTGAGATATATGAAAATCCTCTTCACTGCTAGAACATGTGATTCCTTTGGTGCTGCTTGAAATCGTGCCACTTGTCCAATTGCTTGAATTACATATGTTCTGGATGTTGTCACATAAAGTAAGCCACTAATAATTGAAATGTAATGTCTGTGATATGTATACCTTGAATCATCATGTTTACTCGACTTGCAACTGGTTTTCATAGGAGTATTAATTGGTTTGAAATCTTCCATTCTGAACCTCTTTATCATTTCTCTGATATATTTAGTTTGAGAAATAAAATTTCTTTGTTTCTTTGAAATATCTGAAGACCCAAAAAGAAGGATAGTTCTCCAAGTAATGACATTTCAAATTCATTTTGCATATCCTTTGCAAATTTTTGTCTTAACCTGTCATCATCAATTCCAAAAATAATATTATCAACATAAACTTCAATTAAGAAAATACTATCTTGAGTTACCTTGATGTAGAGGTTGGTTTTTGCATTTCCTTTTATGAACCCTGCTTGGTTTAGATATTTTTCTAGTCTAGAGTACCACACTCTGAGAGCCTGTTTTAGACCATACAAGGCCTTCTTCAACCCGCACACATAATATTCATTCTCTTATAGATGAAATCCTTCTGGTTTATCAATGTAGACTTCTTCTTCAAGTTCTCCATTCAGGAAGGATGATTTAATGTCCATCTAATACACTTTAATATTCTTGGAGCATGCATAATCTAGGATGAATTTGATTTCTTCCATTCTGGTAACTAGGGAAAACATCTCTTCAAAATCTATACCTTCAACTTGTGCGTATCCTTTGCATACCAATCTAGCTTTGTTCTTAGTAACTTGTCCATCTTCATTCAATTTATTTCTGAAGTCCCACTTTTTGTCGATCACATTCTTGTACTTGGGTTTTGGAACTAATCCCCAAGTGTCATTCTTCTCTATTTGATCCAAATCTTCATTCATGGCATTTTTCTAGAATTCATCCTTGTTGACTTCTTCAAAACTATTTGGTTCAATCGAAGATAAGAGTGCTAGGTGTAGTTGTTCTTGTGAACAAATTCTTCTTCTAGTTTCAATTCCTACACCTTTGTTCCCAATAATCTGATCTGAAAGATGATTCTTTTGTATTTATTTGCTAGGTGTCTTTCAAGGTACTTATTGTACTTTCTCTTCTACTTCTATATGTTCTTCTTCATCTTCCCCTTCTATTGCTTCTTCATCATTTGCTTTTGTAACACCTCGGTTTTAACCCTTATGAACCAGAATGTATTATGTAATTGTGACTTAGGTTGGTGAGCTGGTAAAGTTGAAAAGGGGTGAGACTGCCTAGAAAATGTAATACTTCATATACATTAATAAAATACACCTTTTCATGTAAGACAAACAAGTACAAAAGAGATAGAGGGATATGATTCCATGAGAGAGGGGGCTTGAAGGGCTAAGTCTTTTTATTAGTTTTTATTTACCCATAATTGATTTTATGGATAAAAGGGGTTACATGAGCTTCTTGGGAGAGAGGCCATGTGGCTCTTGTCTTCATTTAATTATATAAACATCCCTTGGGGTATGTTTTGGGTCTTCTTCTCATTCTTATTCTCCTTCTTCCTTTTCCTTCACTCACTCAGGATGAATTTGTGTGTTCTTGGTATGAGCATGGATACAAATGGTTGTGTGAGTGGATCTTGGTTAAGTTTGCTCACAACTATGAATCCTAAGAGTACCAACATGGATATTCTTGACAAGAAGCACTCGAGTGCTGGAAGGAGATGGATATCCCGAGGGACTGCATGGCAAAGAAGGGGGTCCATTCTCTTAGGTTGTGCAGGCTGGGTAGAAGAGAGATGGTGTACTTTGGACTGTTGTGAGTGTTGAAAGACCTGTTCATTATGAGATTGATGGCAGTTCAGATAGAACTGTCCACAACTGATAATGTTTAGAGTTTCTAGTGCAGATATTTCCTAACCAGTAGCACTGGAGCCCATGAGAAAAATGGAACAACCTTAGGGATTTCATGACAAAGAAGGGTGTATGTTTCTTTGGGTTGTGCAGGATGAGGGGGAAAGAGAGATAGAAATTTGGATTTGTTGTGTGGTTGGGAAACCTAAGAGATAGTTAGCCAAATATTGTGTGTTTTAGATTTGGCCTAGGACCCATCCTTGTGTATTCATAGCCCTAGCTCAAGGGTGACCTATTGTTTAGAGTAAAAGACAAAAAATGTCTATGGTTGGGAGGAATGTCCTTGGTCTGCAACCAGTTGGTGGATGTTTACTTGAAAAAATAAGTGCTCTTTGTGTTTTATGTATAATGTTTAATTTCGTTGTGTATTTAATTATCTCTGAGATATGTATTTTTAATGTTCTTTTCTGCTGGTTATTTGTTGTGCATGGCACATTGTCTGCTTCTTTATGTTGTAGCATGGATCTTGTCTTATGCATGTGGTTTTCATGCATCTTTTATTAATGAGAATACTTTTGATTTCGAGATAAGTTTAGAGAACTAAGTCTTGGGACTGTAGTGTGCCTCGCCTGTTGGTGGTTAGGTGTGTTGCAATCAGATTAAGTGGCATAGCTCGGCTTGTGGGAGGCTGGGTATGTTACAGATTGGTATCAAAGATTTTGGTTGAAACACCAGGCCAGTATGGGCCGAGTATGTTGGTTAGATTCTCGTGGTTGAGATCGATTTATGAGATTGAAATCGTAAATCTCGAAAGGAATTGCATTGTAGAGTCCACGCAAAATCCATAGTGTCAGAGCTCCTTTGTAAGGGATCATGGGATCATGATCATCCCTTTTGAATTTGAGAACGATCACCACCTGTTGGCCCTTGGTTATGAAAGTAAGTGAATATTAAGGAAGAAAGGAAAAATGTGAACTACGTGGAAGACATAGTGATTGATATTGGGTCGAAGTGAGCAAAAGAGTAGAAAATATGGAGAGAAGTAAGATAAAGCAAGATATTGGATGAGGAGATCAAGGATGATAGATCAACAAGGAATATGGATAGTGAACAACTCGGCAAGTGGAAAAATCCATCAACAAATGCTTTGGAGCACCGTGTTGGAAAGAAGGAGAGACAGGTTGGTGAAGCCCTGAAAATTGAGTCAAGTTGAACTAGGGTTTTAGACACCTAGGGTTTTGGTATTTAGGGTTTTGGACACCTAGGTTTCATCCTAAGGTTGTCAATGAGCTATTTTAATGTATAAATAAAGGTCAAGAGGACATGGGATGGGTTTGTTCTGATTTGGATGTTGTAAGGAGTGATTA
Source organism: Picea mariana (assembly GCA_032191745.1). Taxonomy (NCBI): domain Eukaryota; kingdom Viridiplantae; phylum Streptophyta; class Pinopsida; order Pinales; family Pinaceae; genus Picea; species Picea mariana. The sequence goes on from JASDQU010881001.1 coordinate 9,653, forward strand.
TTGTTGTGTGAGAGGGAAGTGATAGGTGTGAGAGCATTCTGGTATTATATGATCTTCAGCTGGGTTTGAAGATCAAACTTGTTTTTGGGTGCACAAGGAAGGGAGAAAGAGAGAAGAGAGAAGGAGAGAAGATATGCAAGCTAAGAGCACAGATAAAACTATATGCTTTCATCTTAATATATCAAGAAGCACAATTCTGTGGACGTAGCCCTAGAGAGAGGGTGAACCACATATATCTTGTGTAATGTGTGATGTTATGATCTTTACTCCCTATTATGCTATTATTACATTATTGTGTTAGATCTAAGATACAACTTGTGCAATAGGTTAAGGAAGATAAAGAATACCTAGGTGGTTGTGTGTTGTTTCCCTGGATCCACTTTACATTTCCTCTGGTTGTAGGCACCTATGTCCTGCAACCCCCCTATTGCTACTTTGGGTGAGACTGCATCTACTTCACATGTGTTGCTGAAAAGACCAATAGTTAGGGCTTGTTGGTGCGCGGTTAGAGCTGAAACCTGGGTCTGCCCCCTGTGCCAACACCAGCATGGGATCAAGGGAGATCTGGATCGTTGGATCGGAGGGAAGGTGAATGAGGGTCGTCCAATAAAGGTGAAACCAGAGGTTGGGAAAGGTTAATCCCCAAATGTCAGATCTAGATTTTTGATCGCCAGTCATCGATCGAGGCCAAATGTGAAAGGTAAGACTTCAAAACTTCACCACTTCGGCAATCTTGGTAGGCAGGAAAATCCTGAACTGCCAAAGGCAGAACTTGTGAAGTCTCGTCAGCCATCCGATTTGATGGGAGGTGCAGAGGTATCTCCACCATTGATCGTGGTCACCTGACATTGAGCACTTCAGTATTTTTCACTCTGAGAGGTTTAAACCTTGTTGAACTACTACAACTCGGAGCCTAGAGCATCGAAGTCCCATAATTTTCCATCAACCATTAGATTGAGGGAAGTACTTCCGAAGTGTTGCGGACCATCAAATCTAGCAGTGGTGGAAGGGTAGCAAAGTTTGGACTTCATAAATTAACCACTTCGACAATTACTAAGTATGTTTCAGAGAAAAACCACGAAGCATCGAAGCCCAAAGTGTCAAATTCACGAAGTGTAAAGATGTGAGGTCACAGAGACCATTAGATTTGGAGCTGTGAGTGTGGATCGTTTATGTGGTTGATGATGTGGATTATGCCATGTGGCAGGGGTGCCATGTGGGGACATGTGTCACCTAGATTTGGTACCTTTTGGACCCCGATCTACTCATTTTTTAGTGATACATGGCACACGTGCCACAATTCCACATCACCCTAGGTGACGTCAGCATGTCGTGTCATCTCTGGGAGTATGTGACTCTAAGGTTTTCTAGGTTTCTACCAATGAAAAGTGTTGAAGCCTAATGTCATGAAGGCATGCATACCGTCGATCTGATTTTCCTTTGGGACCTTTCTCGATTGTTCAATTAATCCGTGGATGAACATGGTGAGAACTTCGAAAGATTGTCACTCCGGGGAGGTTGAATACTTGGGAATGAAAATATCCTGGAGCCCTAGAGCATCGAAATTCTGAATTGGTTGAGAGTCATCTATCTCAACACTTTATTAAGTTGAAACCATGGATCTCATTGAAGCCTCCAGATGGGGGCAGGACCATCCATTCGATGGGAGATTAAATCTCGACCATCCATTTTTTCTAGTGGAATGATTGATGGGATCAGTGAATTGTAAGTTTGGGGGAAAACAAAAGTTGACAGGGGAAAATAACCGAAGGATGAAGTTTAGAGGACTTGGTCCTAGTGCTGGTCCCATGCTAAATTAAAAGGGGCCTGGAAGTAAACCAACCCTCGGACTTGGTGTTTGTCACACACCCACTATGGGAACTAATATTTTTTGTCTTTTTCCTTCTTTTCACCGAGGAACAGAATCTCTGAATTCCTATGGGGCATGATGCAAACCCTACCATCCCTTATCCTTACCCATGTGATCATTGGCTATGACCATGGGCCTTTCCGGAGAGGTTCTTCCGACTTTCACGATTCGGGAAATCGCAATGCATGTGTTCCCCTGCTCTCTTGTCTCTCGAAGTGCCGAAATCCGAAAGGGACCAACAGTTTGTCACAACTAACAATGCCTAAAATTAAAACCTGGCATCCCACCTTTCAGAGTTTCACATACCGGGTTTTCCCAATAGAAGAGGACGAGGGGTTCATACCCTTCGATTTTCTGGGTGCCGAAACACCCAAAACCAAATCTACATGCGCTAAGCCGTATTGAGATTTCACAAGTTGGGAATTCAGGACTGGCGTGTACCAGGGACTTGCTTCTAGATATCCTGGGTTTCAAAATACCGAGACATCAAGACTTATCCGTGCTATTATTATTTCGGGGTCTTGTAAGTCAGGATTTCAAGACTGGCGAGTACAAGAGACTTTCCCTTAGATATCTCGGGTGCCAAAACACCGTATCTCATCCGCTCTATTATCATTTTGGGGTCTTGCAAGTCGGGATTTTAGGACTGGTAAGTACAAGAGACTTTCCCTTAGATATCCTGGGTGCCAAAACACCGAAACACCGTATCTCATCTGCTCTATTATCATTTCAAGGTCTCGCAAGTTGGGATTTCAGGACTGGCGAGTACAAGAGACTTTCCCTTAGGTATCCCGGGTGCCTAAACATCGAAACACCGTATCTCATCCACCTTATTATCATTTCAGGGTCTCACAAGTTAGGATTTTGGGATATATGCAGACAGGAGGTCTCGCACTTAGGTTTTTCGAGAGCTGAAACTCCGAACCATATATCCTCTAAACTCACTTCGGGGTTTCGCAAGTCGGGATTTCGCAATGTGTGATGACAAGAAGTCTTGCATTTGGTTTTTCCCGAGAGCCGAAACTCCAAAGTTCATATATATACGCTAAGCTCATTTCGAGGTTTTGCAAGTCGGGATTTCGTGATGTGCGATGACAAGGGGTCTCGCATCTGGGTTTCCCGGGAGCCAAAACTCTAAAACGTCGATATATATATATACATATATATAACACTAAGTTCATTTTGGGGATTTCGCAAGTTGGGAATTCACGACACGCGAATACAAGGAAACTTGCCCTTGGGTATCCCAGGTGCCGAAATGCTGAAACACCAAACTCTAAGGGAACCATTCTTTCTAGTGAAAGGTTTCCAAACTTAGGCCATAAAATACTTCAATGGATTCTTGGGTAATTATCACCAGGCTTGGTGACCTGACTGAAAGGCCTTCTTAAATTACCGAGCTATGAACTCTGTGACAGGGGTGGGGTAAGCTTAAGTATTTATTTAAAAATGGTTGTCCTTTCAAGGAACTCACTCTAGCTCTGGAATATGATGGAGCTTCCCGAAAGGAAGTGCCTTTGGGAAAACAACCCAGGGCATGGCATGGTTCCAGTACATGGGACAAGTCTCTAGGGAACGAGTTCGAAATCTAAACTTATTCATTCTATACATAAACCGATTATAGTTATATAAGTATAAGCACACATTCATTGTTGCAAATCGAAACACTAGGAAAACACTTCTATGTAGAAATCAATCATTTATAAGTGTACAAACATGAGCATGCATCCATTTTATTCAATTCAAGATACGAGATGTAAACACTTATCAGAAAGAACACCAAGTATGGCACAAACGCTGAGAGGGGTGCTCGTTTCCACCCAACCATAGGCTCAGCGACTCCCAACGGATTTACCACTAGCCACCCTCGAGATAGATCACGAGGCTTTGAAACTCAGTCTCCTACTTCCTGCTCGTCGAAAGTCAAGGATGAAGGTTACTCTCCTTCTCCTCTGCTCAAGACTCATTGTATTTTTCGGATTTCCTCTGGTTCTCCTTCTACGATTTCTGTTGCATGCCCTCTCCCCACACTTACTTTCTTGCTTTGTCCTGCAAGGTTGCGTGTGGCGCAAATTCCCCCGCAGTGGTCAAGTCTGAGGGCTTCTACGGATGGGTGGTTCACCCCCATCCCCTCATTAACTCATTAGGAGCCTCCCCACCTACCATCCTAGTGAGTAATTCATTCCAGGGCCAGAGAGCAGCTTTGGTCTTTGAGCCAGTAAAGACCAACACGGTATTGGTTCGGTGGAATTTAATGCCACCATTCCAGGTGCCTTCCACCACCTTTCATCAGCCATCATGGTCTCTTTTTTAGCACATCCCCCTCTCAACAATCATGCAACATATATATACACACTTCATTTACATTCGTCGACCCTTTATACAGGGTCAATCAAATCACACATTCACATCTTGGAGTTTGCCATAATGCTTGGCCAATATAGTTATTTTTATAGACTGGGAGAAATAGGGTGTTATAGTGTTCGTGCAAGATCCTGTGTAGAAAACATAGAGCTAGGTGCTAAAGGGTGATTAAGCTCATGGTTTCGAGCTGTGGTCATGTGGAAATTGGTTTGAAGGAAGCACCTTTATAGTTTTTTATTTTCTATATCAGCTAAGGGGGATTAAAATGGTTTTTCAGGGATCCCTAACTTTCAGCTCCGGTATTCGATTGGGGTAAGAGTACAGCCGTTGGAAAGTTGATTAAGAGGATTTATAGGAAAATAATAGGGAATTGTTATAATATGAAGATTGATATATTTTTCTTCATGAATTAAACATAAAAGGTACTTGTAAATTTAATTCACAATTTTGTATGATATGTATAATTCTAACCAGATGATTGCTTGCAGATTTTGGTAGGATTAGAGGTATAATCAGATCAATTACAGTCTAGGATGAGATGTTAGGTTCATGGAAGCATGACATAGCTTATAGGGGTTGGATGAGGAAATCAAGAGATATAGAGAAAGTAATGAAAGGTGGAAAAATAACTCAAGAATAGTGGAACAAAAGTATTAGTCAACAACCACATAATCTGGATAAACTGCAGGTACAAAAAAATAAAGAGTCCTCATATAGGATATGAAGCTAGCAGGTTAAATATTTCATGGATGGGAATAAAAGGAAAAGTATGACTACCTAGCCTTGAAGGAAGAGAGGTGTAGACAATTTCAAAGATTAAGTGTGAAAGAAATGCACTTTTGATATCAGAGTTCACAGTGGAAACATGATGTCAATGCAGAGAAATTGAATTCTCTCTCACTTGAAAAGTGTCACTGAATGGAAATGGACTTCCATTGGGGAATGGTATTAAGTGTGAAAGGTATGGTTTCACAGGGAAATGTTAATAAAGTAATCCAATGGAGAACTAGGAGTAATAGTATTTGATTCAAGAATGGTGTAGTAGAGTGATGGAATGTTTGAGCTACTTCATTCTAGGGTGCTAGAATGTTTCATAAAGGTAAAGTTGGATATGACTGCCTAGGAGAGGCTGTTGAAAATAGAAGACATTGGTTGGATTGTAGAATGGCCAAGTGGAACATGGATGGAAAGTGTTCAGACCAGGGAACCATAGTGCAGATGAGAAGAATGGGAGCACACAAGGCAATAAGGATTTGAAGGAGTTCAAGGAAAACCATATACAACATAAATAGATAAATAAATAAGTGAATAAAAAAAATCCACTAGAGTGCATGAGGCATACAATGAAGTTAAAATGCATATGCATTAGGAGGCATGATGACAGTAAATGCTTGGTGCATATGGATGTGTAATTGCAAATGCTTGGATATGCATATAACATGCTTGTGAACTTAGAATAGTCTATCATTATGAAATAATGATTGAGTATGACTAATGATGGATTATGTTTTCAGGAAAAATGATATAGCAGAGTTAAATATGTGGATGTTGTTGTTTCTTATGATTTCCATCTAGGTGAAGACCCATGAGGGTGGTAGGAATGGTGATTAGAATGATGAACTAGGAGGAAGTCTGTGAGCTTCTATAAATATCAGTTGGCTAGATAACAACAAGTAGGTTGATAACAACTAGGCATGTATGCATTTAGTTTATGTTGATGCATACATGTTGAAGGGGATTGAGGTAAGAATTCCCTCAGTTAATTTTCAATATTTAAATCGATACGT
>JASDQU010881001.1:17267-27640 GCA_032191745.1 Picea mariana
AGGCATGATGACAGTAAATGCTTGGTGCATATGGATGTGTAATTGCAAATGCTTGGATATGCATATAACATGCTTGTGAACTTAGAATAGTCTATCATTATGAAATAATGATTGAGTATGACTAATGATGGATTATGTTTTCAGGAAAAATGATATAGCAGAGTTAAATATGTGGATGTTGTTGTTTCTTATGATTTCCATCTAGGTGAAGACCCATGAGGGTGGTAGGAATGGTGATTAGAATGATGAACTAGGAGGAAGTCTGTGAGCTTCTATAAATATCAGTTGGCTAGATAACAACAAGTAGGTTGATAACAACTAGGCATGTATGCATTTAGTTTATGTTGATGCATACATGTTGAAGGGGATTGAGGTAAGAATTCCCTCAGTTAATTTTCAATATTTAAATCGATACGTAATGGCCGAAGTCCTAGAGTATGTAAATTTTGTTGATGCTAGAATGAATTTAGATAAAATGTTGGTTTCATATTATGTTATGATTGGTTATGAGATCATAACTGGGTTAATTCAGGAGACATAATCCTTCCATCAAAATGAATATCCATAGAGATAGTCATGTGTGAGACCGTAATATGGTTAGATATGGAAGGGCTATAGCGCTATGTGAGTGTTCAATGGTATCTATTGTATATATGATATTTGGATTGCAACCTCCTTTCTGACACTAAGAGAACTTGAGAATTATATTCTTGATGTTGGGCTTGGGTTGAAAACGAAGGTATCCAAATAGTCAGGAAATAAGTAGGAAGTGTGTGGATGATGTGTTGAGGCGTTGTCCAAACCTTCCAACTCATCGTGGTGGAATGCATGACATAGTTATGTGGTATTATGTATCCAATGCATGGATGCATTGTATATATGTGGCCATGGGTGTTGGCACATTGATTGCTATTTTATTTAGTAATTAATCGTTGCATTACAAAAATTCTGTGGTGCTGAAAATATGTAATGATGGATAGATGCATTATATTTAATATGAGTACTAGCTGAAGGTGATTGGATTGTTGTTTGTTACAATTCCAAGATCAATTTTTGGAGCTATTAAAAATGTTACAAGTGATATTACATGAATTATTGAATGCAATGGGGTGAATGCATGTAAACATTATATAACATAGAAATGATTATGCTAACAGGTGAAATGATGTGAGTATTGATAAACTCGTGAAGTTGAAAACACTTCAGGAATTGTTATATATTACAACAAGAAAGTTGCAGGTTAAAGTAGATACATAATGATAAATTTTGGAAACGCTATGTTGGGGGAGATAGAGTAATAAAAATATTTTTGGATAGAAGAAATAAAATATTGGCTGATAATACATGTGTAAAGAATGATGGGTTCATTTCATTCAATTTTCGAATTCCATTTAATGTCAAGAATTGATGGAAATAATTGAATTGTAGTTGTAAACAATTCTAAGATTACTTGTTACCATAAAAAAAAATATATAGCTTGTACATGAGATATTGACAATTTGTTTGGCCGAGGAATGTTGAAATTGCAGGAAGAAAGGGTATTGGATATGGAAGTGTTGTAACCCATAAGGAAGACCAATGCCTATTGCTGCAAGAGACAAATTATTATGAGTAGAAGCTCATGTCTAGAAATTTTATTTTTCCTATATAAAACAGTTTTGGGAATTATAATTTAATAAATTACTGACAAATTGTTTTGGCTAAATGTAAAAAGAGAAAATTGTAGGTAGGTTCGTCTTTTATATGGCAGGCATGTAAGTCCATGAGGAAGATTGATATCTATTGCTGCAGAGCCAAACATTATGAGCAAAAAACTCATGCTTGGAAAATTTTGTTTTTTTGTATAAAACATATTTGACATTTATGATTGAAAATGGTTATAATGATATCTCATGATGACTATATGTGTATAATACATATGATATGTTGGATATGCTAGTTGGAAAGCATGGAAAGGGCTACTAGTGTGACATGAGAACCCTGTGTCCTTAGAAATCTTCTTGTGCAAGAAATCCTTGGTCAAGAAAGATGGATCGCCTGAGGGACTGTATAGTAGAGAAGGGGATGCCTGAGCCTAGGCCTGGAAGGTGAGTGAACATGAGGAAGAGGATAATTAGATAGTTATTGTAAACTATTGATTTGGATCATGCACACAATGGGTATGTCAAGGGAAACAATGATCCAAGTTAATGAGATAGCCATATGGATGCAGATCCATGAACCACACAGATAAGTATTGTACTAGATTATGAAAATTTACTCTTAGATTATGAACAAAAATAAAAAAAATTATGCACAAATTGTGACTTGACATGCTCGTTGATTTGAAATTTTATAGGAAAATGATGAATGTTGAGGATCTAGAAAAGTACCAGACTATGAGGGAAAGGAAGAAGGTGATGTTGGAGCAACTGAATGAAAAGGGTATAGAATGAAGAGAGTCTAATGGACTTGTTGCATCTGGAGTTATTGAAGACACAACTATGAACTTCCTGGCCAAGTGCACTGGATCCCTGGAGAGAAGTGGAATAGCTCGAGGGACTGCATGGCAGAGAAAAGGGTTAATTTCTTTGGGTTGTGCAGGGTTGAGAGGGAAGGAGAGCTTGCTAGTTGGAACTGCTGCTAGAAATATAAATTCTGAAGATCATTATACATGTTTTGGGTCAGAATGCCTATGTATACATGTTTAATTTTAGGCCAGATTGCCTGGGAATATAAGAGTTGGTTGGAATTCTTGTGTGGATTAAGGCCAAATAACCTAGATTTGTAATGTTAATAACATTAGAATGGTGTTGTGCACTGAGGAAAGTGCCAAAATAAGGGGAGGGGGATGTAGCACCTCAATTTTAACCCTTATGAACTAGAATGTATTATGTAATTGTGACTTAGGCTGGTGAGCCGATAAAGTTGAAAATGGGCCATAGTGCCTAGGAAATGTAATACTTCATGTACATTAATAAAATACATGGTTGGATATAAGATGAACAAGTTCAAAATAGACATGGGGCTATGATTCCACGAGAGAGGGGGATTGAGGGGCTAAGTATTTTTATTATTTTTTTTTACCCATAATTGATTTTATGGAGAAAAGGGGTTACATGAGCTTCTTGGGAGAGAGACCATGTGGCTCTTGTCTTCATATAATTATATAAACATACCTCGGGAGATGTTTTGGTTCTTCTTTTCCCTAGTACTTATTCTTGTTCTTCCTTTTCCTTCACTCACTCGGGATGAATTCGTGTGCTCTTGGTCTGAGAATGGATACAAATGGATGTTTGGGTGGATCTTGGTTAAGTTTTCTCAGAGCTGTGAATCCTAAGAGTCCGAGCATGGATATTCTTGACCAGAAGCATTGGAGTCCTAGAAGGAGATGGATATCATGAGGGACTGTGTGGCAAAGAAGGGGGTCCATTCTCTTGGGTTGTGAAGGATGGGTAGAAGAGAGATGGTGTACTTTGGATTTTTGTGAGTGTTGAAAGGCATGTGATAGCTTGAGTGCTTAAAGGCCTGTTAGTTATGAGATTGATGGAAGTTCAGATATAACTGTCCACAACTAAGAATCCTTGTAGTTTTCAATAGGGATATTTCCTGACCAGTAGCATGATAGCCCATGAGAGAAATGGGATATCCTAAGGGACTGCATGATAGAGAAGGCTATCTATTTCTTTGGGTTTTGCAGGCTGAGGGGGAAAGAGAGCTGGAAATTCATATTTTTTGTGTGGTTGGGAAGCCTCAGAGCTAGTTAGCCAACTGCTGTGTGTTTTAGATTTGGCCTAGGACCCGTCCTTTTGGATTCATATCCCTGGCTTGGAGGTGACCTTTTTTTCAGAGTAAAAGAGCAAAAATGTCTATGGTTGGAAGGAACCTCCTTGGTCTACAACCAATTGGTGGACATTTACTTTCAAAGGAAAGTGCTCTTAGTGTTTTCTGTGTAATGTTTAATTCCGTTGTATATTTAATTATCTCTGAGATATGTACTTTTAATGTGCCTTTCCGCTAGTTATTTTTTGTGCATGGCATGTTGCCTGCTTCTTTATGTTGTAGCATGGATATTGTCTTATGCATGTGGTTTTCATGCCTCTTTTATTAATGAGAAGTATTTTGATTTTGAGATAAGTTCAAAGAACTGAGTCTTGGGGCTGCAGCATGCCCCACCTACTAGTGTCTAGGTGTGTTGCAGTAAGATTAAGTAGCATATCCCAACCTATAGGAGATTGGGTATGTTACAAATTCTCCTTCGTAAACCTGTTCCACTGATTCCTTTTTTTCTTCCTTTAATTTCCATCCACATGTTTCATCAATCGTTACATTGATGCTTTCCACAACTTTGTTGAGCCTTAGATTTTAACACTTGTATGTTTTCCTTTTACTTGAGTAACCAACAAGTATGCCTTTGTCCACACGAGAATCAAAATTTCCCATTTTTCCATCTTCTCTTTTGATGTAGAACTTTCTTCCGAAAACTCTAAAGTGCTTCACATTTGTTAGTCTTCCTTTCCATAGCTCGTAGGGAGTTTTTGCGTTGTTGTTTTTTAGCATTACTATGTTTTGAATGCGAACTATTTAGAATCCATTAACATTGTTCGAGTCATTTCTTGTATTGTCCTGCTCTTTATTTCAAAAAATCCATTATGTTAAGGTGTCCTAGCAATGAAGAATTGCCTTTTTAATCCATGCTTGTTATAGAAATCCACAAATTATTTTGAAGTAAACTCTCACCCATTGTCTAATCTCAAAAAATTGATTTTTGAATCCATTTTATTTTCAACCATTTCCTTGTATAGCTTGAAGTTTTCAAATGATCATGATTTCTTCCTAAGAAAAAAAACTGCAGTCAATCTTGTATAATCATCAACAAATAATATAAAGTATTTATTAACTTTTAAACCATTTGTTCTAGTTGGTCCAACTAGATAAATATGCACAATTTCCAGTGGTCTTGTTGTGGAGTATTCCTTTGGTTTGAACTTGGTCTTAGTTTGGTTTCCTTGTTGGCAATGCTTGCATAATGTGTTTCCTTTGTGATCTGGGGAATTTCTCTTACTACTTCCTTTTTGTTGAATTTGAAAAGGTTATTGAAGTTTATGTGACCCATTCTTATGTTCCATAACCAAACTTCATAATCCTTTCCTAAGAAACACTTTTCATTTCCAATTTCACTTAGTACATGTATGTTGCTTGAAGTTCTTACAGCTGTTGCAATCAATTTTCCCGAACCTGATTTTCTTATCTCTCACTTCTATGAATCAAACATAAGTTTGTGACCTTGGTCACACATTTGACTTACACTTAGAATATTATGTTTCATATCTTCCACTAGTATAAAATTTTCTACCTTGGTATTCTTGTTTTCAATTATGACTGTGCTCTTTCAAATGATTCTAGTTGAGTCATCGTTTCCAAAGGAGACTGATCCATCTCTTTCCTTTCTCAATGTAAGAAAACCTGTCTTCATCACCTATTATGTGATTTGAGCAACCACTGTCAACATACCAACCATGTTTCTTGTGTTTAGCTTGTAGAGAGAGTGTGCACTCTTCATTGTTAAAATGATTCTACTTTCTTATCCATATTTTCTGTCGAGGTTCCTGTCTATGACTATTGTTATTCTGTTGTGATTCTCTAGGAGGGACTTGTTGGATTACTAAGAGGGGGGGTGAATCAGTAATAGAGAAATTTAATCCTTTTTCACCATAAAATGCAAGTGTTATATCAACGTAGCATTATCATCCAATAATTGCAGAGTAAATAAACAATAAACAAATGAGCAATCATACACATACACAGTACACCGATGTTTTTACGTGGAAACCCAAAGTGGGAGAAAACCACAGAATGATTTTTCTTATATGTCTTGAAGAATTACATTTATTGGAAGCATCAAATTCCTTTGTTTTCTAGCTGCAAATGGAAGGAGGCTCCAACCCCCTAGCTTCTCAGGATACAACCCAAGGGAAGCTACAACTCCCCAAGTATATGGCTACAACCATAAGGAGGCCACAACCTCCTATGTTCTTTGGCTACAACCAGAAGGTGGATAAAACCACATTCTTTTCCCCGTCCAACCACCCTAACGTAGAAGTAGAATGATGGAGCCACTGTCACACTATCACTATGATTTATACCACTGTAACAACCTATACCAATCAACCTGTACCATAAACAAGTGCATCAACCATGCACCAGCCTGTACTTCAACTTGTACCATCAAAAAGTGCGTCAACCATGCACCAAATATGTACCAATCATGTATCAAATACACATAAAATATGACTCATCAAGATGTACCAACATTATCAACTATACACCTCATGTATGTGCCAACTCATCAACTACTTGTCTCAACCATGTACCCAACATGTACCTCAAACAAAATCCCTCATCAATTTCATGATCCAAATATGATTTGTGACTCTATTATAGAACTAGTGTATATGATCACATACCTGCAAATCTTCCTTAACTTTAACAACAAGAGACTAGCATTTTCATCAAACTTTTCTTTAGTCTCACATGACTAATTTTGGATTAGTCAAAAACCCTAACTTGCAATAATCATAACTATGTACCTGCAACGAATAAATATATGAAAATGGTACACAATGTTCTTCAGTGTCTTTAATGCAATTCCTCCATATTTCACTACTTGGAACCTCTCAGAAAATGAGTTATAGAAAAAATGGCATACCTTGTTGAATTTTGTCTTATTCTAGAGAACGAACTTGTAGAGCATGCCCTGCACGAAATATTTGTTGTATGAATCTAAAAATTGTAGTCTAACCAATAAATTTGGTCTTACTAAATTTGGATCTTTTATGAAGAATTTATGACATTTTTACCCAAAACACTTGTTTTAGACTAGTTTCAGGACTAGCCACAAACCCTATTTTCCACGGCGTGTAACTCCAAAAATACAACGACCCATAAGCTGAAATTTGTATCACAGCTACTTGGATATGTTTCATCAATGGCATCCCAATCTCATGGTATGAATCATTCTAGAAGAAAAGTTATTGCGAAAATGGTGAGATGACCTGTAAATAACATACCTTAGAAAACATCATCAAAAGAATTTATCCTCCCTTGAATTTCAGCCTGCTTTACTTCACCTTCCTTGTGAAATTTGGCTTAGATATCCTTTGGTTACCTCAATCACCTGTATATTTTCAATATGCTCAAGTGTGATTAAAATGAGATAGCCTTACCTCTTATTTATACTTTCATGTAGCTTCCTCAAGGGGTTACCTTTTAACCATCTTAACCCACTTTCCTTATTTTAGGGTTAACCCACTTCTAACCACTTGTCCACTTAGTAATTTCTCCGTTAACTTTATTATTTAAATAATTTATTTTGTATCCACTTTGAATTATAGTACACTCATCACTTCACTTTACCTCAAGGGGTTACCTTCTAACCATCTTAAACCACTTTCCTTATTTTAGGGCTAACCCACTTCTAACCACTTGTCCACTTAGTAATTTATCCATTAACTTTATTATTTAAATAATTTCTTTTGTATTCAATTTGACTTATAGTACACTCATCACTTCACTTTATTATGTGCCTTCTAAAATCTCTTAAACCACTTTGACTACTTTGACCTTTTGGGGATTCTAGATGACTCATGAGGGTTCTCCAACTTCACATGGCCATAAATCTNTGAATACAAAAGAAATTATTTAAATAATTTCTTTTGTATTCAATTTGACTTATAGTACACTCATCACTTCACTTTATTATGTGCCTTCTAAAATCTCTTAAACCACTTTGACTACTTTGACCTTTTGGGGATTCTAGATGACTCATGAGGGTTCTCCAACTTCACATGGCCATAAATCTCTAACCGTGAGGAGTTATGTGACATTCCACATACTACCGAAAATGACATGACATGTACTATCCATATGGAATAATATTACCTGCAAATATTGTTGAGTCCCTATTTTGACATAGATAATTCCCTATCTTACCCTATATCTAAGCCTTTTTGCCTCTGTTATAAACCTATACTGGACTATTCCCTCCCAAAATGCATGCCTAATAGCTATGTCATGTTTACAAGAGGTAATTGATGATTTAAAACATATTCATTTAACTTTCTTAAATTAATTCGATTGAAAGTGTTTTATTTTGTATAGTCCTAATGGTTTGATTTATGAGCAGTCTATCAAGCACTACCAGACACCGTGCAATCTAGTACCAAATCCATTCTGGTACCCAAGACAGTTTTGATCAGGTACCAATTCCATTCCAGTACCAAGACGTGTGTTATTCCGGTACTACCTGCTATGTTCCATTCCGGTACTAGACTCGCGATTGTGTGCAATCCGGTACCAGAACCTATGTTTCCAGAATGCGCCAGTTGGACCAGAATGATGGTGAATATTTCGAGAAGACAGTTGGATAGAAGCGGCCAAATCATTTTTCTAGTTGCAAGAGACTCCATCGCTCATGCACTTCGTGTCATGAGGATGGAGTCTGATGCAGGAGCATCTCAAGCGAGCCAGCACAGAGACAATAGACAGCTGGACAAGCATCCAACGCAAATTTTGAAATTATCTTGAAGTTAATGTGCCAAGCTTAAATGAGATAATTAAGAAGGAGCACACTTGTAATATTGTAATGGACCTTGAGAGATCCGCTCTCATCCTTAGTAGGTATAAGGCATTTATAGTAGTTAATGAAAGTATATAGAATTGAATGTTAGATTAGACAGTTTTAGAGCGCAAGAGGGAAACAGGATATAGACACCCTCATTGTGTATTGTAACATTAGAACGAGAGCGTGAATAGCATGAGAAGCTTGAGATTATGCCAATTGAGAGCATAGAAGAGAAGTAGAGAGATGTATAGCCGAATTCCATGTACAGACATTCTGAATTAATACAAGAAGGTTTTGATTCAGACTCATGGTGTTCAAATATTCTCTGTGTATGCATCTTTGAATGTTATGCTCATGGTTATTTTACTCTTTCTGTCATGCAATTGCTTTTATGCTATGTATGAATGATTTCTTGTTGAATGTTTGAAATATGAGAGGAAAGGGAAAAGGAATGAGTTTCAATTATTTCTCTATATGAGCAAGAGTTCCTGCAAGGAGTGCAGTTGAATTGTATGCAAGGAGTGCGTTGACAAAGGGTTCATAGGTTTGTCTCTGAAAGCTCAGACTAGATAGCTTTTGTTCTCATTCCCTCAGAAGTGCAGTCAGGCACTGGAGCCGTGCAAGGAGTGCGCAGGACAAGTAAAGTCTCAAAGTTGCGGACCTGAGTGAAGCGTTGGGAGACTACTGTTGTAGGTGGGCGCAGAGTCGAAAGAGTTCAGTACTTGGAAGTGTTTGAAGGTCTACCACAAGGAGTGCGACCAAGAGTTTTCTGTAATACTTGAAGTCGCGAGAAAGCTCAGAAGGATTTGGACCTTCGAAGGGGTCGTAGGAAGGAAAGAAGCCAAGGTACCTTTAAAATCTGAAGGAAGGCGTAGTGACGTGGGACCGCAGGAGGACAAGTTTCACGGAGAGAGATACCTTGTTTAGTTTGTGCAGAGGTTCTCAGAGGAAGAACAGATGGTCGAAATTCTCTGTGGAGAATTCGTGAAATCCCATGAGCCGTCAGATCTCACGAAGGAGCAGGGGAGATACGGAAAGTATTCCCAAAGGTTCTAAGCTCAGGAGGAGTAGAGCCGTAAATCCAAGCCACAAGAGCCATTGGATTTACTCGGGAACTTCTATTTCATGTTTTCGTGAGTGGAAGTCCCAAAATCTTTGCAAAAGGACTCACGAAACCACGAAACACGAAGTCTCGAAGGCTAAAAGGATTGTGTGGGCCACAGAATCGGTCAGGTGGACAGGTGGTGCACTATCGACACGGAGTCAAACTCCGTTGACCATTTCGGGGTTTCGTGGGGTAAAGACCCAAATTATTTGCATTAGGATTCACGATATCGTGAAGTTCGAAGTCTCGATGGAGTGAGGGGCTGTTGAAAGGTCAACCTTGTGAGCATATTGGAGTTTCGGCAAATCGGGTTTCCAGAATCGAGGGAACGAGTCACTCGACATCGTGACCACCGAAATCGCGATAAGGAGAAATCCAAAAGAGAAAGAGGAAAGGTCAAGCATTGATTGCTTCAGGTTTTCAGAGATTGAGAGACAAGGTGATTGACCACCAGATTCGTGAAAGTGCGAAGTCCGATCTCCCGAGGTATAAGGGGGAATTTATCGAAGTTAGTTATGGGTGCAGATTTCCTGAACGGGAAATAGAAGAGCCACTGCAAAAGCTCTTCGAGCCAGTGTAAGGGAAAAGATCTTGTTGACGTGGACCTTTCGACCTGCGGGTTGAGGGTTGTGTGTGTCGTCATTTTTGGTATCAGAGCTCAGAAAG
>JASDQU010881003.1:0-34800 GCA_032191745.1 Picea mariana
TCTCAAGGCGTTGAGTACTTTTCTTGAGGTTTTTCTATGCTATATTGATGTTTGGTTCTTAACATATGGTATCAAAGCTCAAGGTCTTGGGGTTTCGCTGCTACATCTGAGACACCGTGGCATTTTCTATATAACTTTTTTTCTATAACCAATCCAAAACAAAAGGAAATCATTTCTATATAGAAACCATTTATGAGAGTATAAACACGAGCATGCATCCTTGATTTTCAATTAAAAATACAAGGCATAAAACACTTATCATAACTACAAGGTGTGATGCAACTGCTAAGAGGGGTGCTCGTTTCCACCCAACCATAGGCTCAGTCACTCCCAACAAATTTATCACTGGCCACCCCTGAGCTTAGGCCACAATGCTTTGAGATTCAATCTCTTGCTTCCATCTCAACGAAAGTTAGGGACGAATGTTACTCTCCTTCTCTCTATACAGGAACATATGAGGATGAAGGTTACTCTCCTTCTCCTGACTCAGTCTCTATCCCCTATCATCAGAACTCAATTTTTTCTTTCAATCCTTCCTCAGACCCGAGAGATCTTCTCCTGTCTCTACATTCTGTGTAGGTATCGCCCCTATCCACCACATTTCCTTACTTTCCTTCCTTGGCAAGATTGCATGTGGCTCGAATCCCCCCATCCGTTGTCAGGTCTGGAAGCCTTACCGATGAATAGTCTGCCCCATCCCTCATTAACTCTTGAGGAGGCCTTCCCACCTACCAGCCTGATGAGAATTCATTCATGGTCAAAGGGTTTTCTGATTTGAGCAAATTAATTCTAGCATGGTATTGGTTCAGTGGAGGTTAACACAATATTTCTGGGTTCCCTCCACCACCTTTTCATTGGAAATCATGGCCTCTCTCTTAGCACATCCCCTTCTCAGCAGTCCCGCAACACGTTTCCATTATCTATTAAAATAACATGATTTACATTCATTAACCTTTATACAAAGGTCCACCAAATCAAACATTCACACTTTGAGTTTTCCATAGTTCCTGGCCAATAAAGTTATATTTACAGACTAGGGGAAACAGGGTGTTACAATTCCCTCCCCCTTAAAGTAATCATCGTCCTCGATGTTCTATCTAGCAACATGATAGGTATGTACAGAAGTAAACAAAATCGGATATGCCTGTCTCATGGCATCTTCCATTTCCCACGTAGCCTCATCTGGGCCAAAGAGTTTCCATTGCACCTTGACCTATGCAATGGTTCGGTTCCTGAGTGAGGTTTCCTTCCTGTCTAATATGCATTGGAGTTTTGGCAGGAATTCTCCCTCCGATTCCACCTAGATCACAGACCAATCAATTATATGATTAGCATCATGTACATATTTCTTCAATAATGAAACATGAAAAACATTATGTGCCTTTACAGTGGGAGGAAGTGCTATCCTATAGGCTACAGGTCCCACTCTATCTAAGACTTCAAAGGGTCCACAATACCAAGGTGCCAACTTGGCACAAGCTCCCATCCTCAGGGAACTCTTCTTGGGTCTAACTCTGAGATAGACATGGTCTCCGGTATTGAATTCTCTGAGAGTTCTCTTTCTGTTGGCATAACTTTTCTTTCTATCCTGAGCTATCTTCAGATTTTGTCTTATCTGAACCACTTGTTGTTCCATTTCTTTCAGCATGTTAGGTCCGATTGTAATTCTGTCCACTGCATTGCTCCAGCTGATTGGAATCTTGCACTGACTACCATAGAGGGCTTCAAAAGGGCTCATCTTCAAGGATTCTTGATAATCATTGTTGTAGGCAAACTCTACCAATGGTAGGTAGTCTTCCCACTTCTTAGGCTGATGCATTACATGCATCCTTAGTATGTCCTCTACTATTTGGTTTACTCTTTTTGTCTGTCCATCAGTTTGAGGGTGATAGGATGTACTGAATAGGAATTTGTCTCCAGACCGACCATTAGGGATCTCCAAAAATTTGAAGTGAACTTGGTATCTTGGTCAGATATAATTTCCTTGGGAATGCCATGCAATCTAAATATCTCCTTCATGAAGACGTTGGAAATATCTACGGCCTTACAAGTTGACTTGACAGGGATGAAATGAGTAGACTTGCTCAGATTGTCCACCATGACCATGATGGCATCATTTTGCTTGGTCGACCTTGGTAGTCCAGTGATGAAATCCATGGAGATGGTTTCCCAATTCCATTATGGGATTGGTAGGAGATGTAACAATCCTGCTAGATGTCGGTGTTCCACCTTAACTTGCTGGCACTCTAGGCACTTAGCTAGATAGTTAGCTATGTATTTCTTCAACCCAGGCCAATAGAATTGTTTCCTAGTGGTCGTGATCATCTTCTGATATTCTGGGTGACTAGTATATGGTCTCCTATGCAATTCATCCATTATGAACCTCTTCAAGTCGTCACAGTTTGGAATATACAATCTGTTCTTGTAAGTTAGGAGCCCTTCCTTAAGAATTTGGTAGCCTTCATACTTTAGTCCTATAGGCTCTTGTCTTAGTTATGAGGTCACGGTCTTAAAGAATTCATCTGTCTCTTGTGCATTTTTTATTCTTTCCATGACATCTGTTTCACAGGTGCTTACTGTTGCTAGATGAATCGTTTTTATACTTATCCTAAGGGCATCGACCACCCTATTTTCCTTTCCTTTTATGTGTTTGATTTCAAAATCGAATTCACTTTGGAGAGTCATCCACCTAGCTTTCTTGGCATTGAGTTTCGGTTGATCAAACAGGTGCCTCAACCCACAATGGTCTGTCATAAGCACAAATATCCTTCCCAGGAGGTAGTGCCTCCACATTCTTAAAGCATGTACTATGGCAACCAATTCTAGGTCATGGGTCATATAATTGATCTCATGTTCATTTAATTTCCGGGATGCGTAGGAAATTACACGTCCTTCTTGCATAAGGACTCCTCTGAGTCCTTCCCTGCAGGCATTTGTACACATGAGGAAATCATTATCCGGGTCTGCAATCTTTAGCATGGGTGCATGGGTTAGGAGGTATTTCAGTTCTTGAAATATTTCTTCGCATTTTTACATCCAAATGAATTTAATCCCCTTTTTCTGAAGGGCAGTGATTAGACAACCAATCCTGGAAAACCCTTTTATGAACCTTCTATAGTATCCTGCTAAGACCATGAAGGACCTAATATCGGGCACATCTTTCAGGGTAGGCCATTCCATAATGGATCTGATCTTATCGGGGTCCACTGCCACCCCTTCCTTAGAAATGACATGGCCTAAGTAATGGACTTTCTTTTGAAAGAAGTCGCACTTGCTAAACTTAGCGTAGAGATGATGCTCTCTTAGTACTTGAAGTACGAGTCTAAGATGTTCCTTGTGCTCCTCCTTGCTTTTGGAGTATATTAGGATATCATCAATGAAAACCAATACAAATTTGTCCAGAAATTTACTGAGTACATTATTCATCAAGCACATAAAAGTGGCGGGGGCATTGGTTAACCCAAATGGCACTACCATGAATTCATAGTGACCATACCTCGTTCTGAAGGCTGTTTTGTGGATGTCTTCATCCTTAATCCAGACTTGGTGGTATCCAGACCTCAAGTTGATCTTAGAGAAGATGGTAGAACCTCCCAGTTGGTCGAACATGTCATCGATTCTAGGTAAGGGGTATTTGTTATTTATGGTTGTCTTATTGAGTTGTCTGTAATCTATGAACAGTCAGAGTGTGCCATCTTTCTTTCACAAACAGGATGGGCACTCCCCACGAAGATAACTAGGTCAGATGTAGCCTTTCTCCATCATCTCCTTTAGTTGTAGCTTGAGCTCAACCAACTCTGGCGTGCTCATCCTATATGGCGCTCTAGATGCTGGTACCACTCCTGGTTCAAGCTCTGTCGAGAAATAAATATCCCTTCTTGGAGGTAGACCTGGTACTTCTTTTGGGAACACGTCCTTGTATTCTCTTAATATGGGGTGGTTCTCTAGGTTTGGTTTGTCGTCATTAACAGATTCCAACACTTGTATTGAATATAAGGAACACCCTTTCCTGCAATACTTCTTCATTTGAAGGGCCGATATCTGTCTCACTAAGATAGGCTTCTGAATCCCTTGGAGGGTCATCTTTCTCCCTTCTTCATTTACACCTTCTAAAGTTTTATGATAACAACCCATTTTAGCTTTATAAGAAGCCAACCAGTCCATACCAATCAACAAGTCATAAGATCCCAAGGGAAGTATGTTAAAGGTCGCTCGGGTGGAAAATCCACCCATGATGAATTGGCAGGATGGTATAGCCTCTGCCACCTTTCTTTTGGCCCCAGTGGCTAGTTGTACCAACCATGGTTTAACATGTCGAATGGGTTGCATTTTACACTTATCGATAGTATGAGGGGATACATAACTCAAATTAGAACCCAGGTCAATTAAAATAGAAATTGGATGGTTGGCAATCATACCTTCTAGCTCCACTATTGAATCTTGGTGGTCGGTTTGATTATTGTCCAGGGCTGCATAGATTCATGGCATGCTCCTATACACATCATTGATGGTGGTAGATTCTTGGATATTGTAGACCCCCTTATTGTTTTGTTGTCTGTGTGGGCAGTCCCTCAATCTATGATTTTCTCCACAACCCCAAAATTTTAAGGGTTCCTTCTTTAGGTTATCGTTCTTTGTTGGGACTGACTGAAAAGGTTTATTTCCACTTTGAGAGGGGAAATTTTTATGATATACACTTCTAGCAGGAAGGCTCCCTCTAGAATATTTTCCATAGTTCTTAAATCTTGAAGATTTAAACCTTTTCTTCTGGAATCCCGAACCACTCTTCTTCTTCTAGTCCTCGTGGGGTCTTGTCTTACTCCCAAACTGTTCATAACAATACCTCGCCTTCCGGATAGCTTCTTCTAAGGTCTTTGGTTCATCGAAATCAATCCTATCCTGGTAGGTCTGAGGTAACCCGCTAATGAACCGCTGCATTTTTGCTTTTTCATCTTTTATGTAGGGTACATACCTCAATAGTTCAAGGAATTTATTGACAAATTCATCTATGGTGAGCTGCCCCAACCAAAGCTCATAGAATTCCTTAGTTTTCCCATCCATGTATTTTTCTGACAAATACTTCTTCCTGAAGTATTTCTCAAATTGTTTCCATGAAAAATCCTTTTCATGGACTCCTTTCACATTCCTAAGGTCTTCCCTCCATATGGAAGCCTTTCCATTCAGGTTGAAGATGGATATTCAAGCCTTCAAGTTTTCAGAGTAGTCATGGAATCTGAAATACTTCTTTAAACCAAGCAACCAAGTTTCCGCCTCTTCTCCCTTATTAATCTCTCCGTCGAAAGAGGGTGGTTTTTATTTCTTGAACTCTTCAGGACCATGGGTTTTGGAATGCTTCCGCTTCTTTCCTTTCCTGTGAGAATGTGAGCTAGCCCTGCTACTAGAATATCCTTCAGAGTTGTCAACTTCCTTTCCAGAGGACTCTCCCGATGAGTGTCCCTTGCCTCTAGGTTGGAGTCACTTATGGAGTCATGTTTTCGGGTCTCAGGTGGACTCTGACTTCTCTTCTTGTGTCGTCAGTCTGCATGACTGGTTGCGGGTTCATGTTGCAGTTTTCTGTGTATGTCGGATAAGCTCTGTAGCAAGACCGCGTAAATTTCTGTTTGTTTCTCTTGCTCCTTTATCAATCTCTCGTTGTTAGCCTTGAAACTTTGTAACTTGGTCCCGAGCCTCCTTACAGTTTCATCCAAATCTGGAGGGGTTTTCACCACCCTCCTTTCATCAGATTCTTCATCTCTTTTGTGGGAGCCATCCCCCACTTCATGACATGTCACCATCCTTTAGTCTTGGAGTTTTCCCGTGATTCATTGACTGCATGAGTGTTGCCAAAAACACTTATTGTTAGCTAACAATTTATTAGTTTATGAACAATACATGGCTCAATGTCTTAAATGCATAGACACAGTAGAAAATTTCATTCTTTTCATTAATAACATTTTTAAATAAGACTTTTTAAGAAAGAGGTAAGGTAGAGTGTCGTTCTTTTAAAAATACTCCAAATAGAGTTTTTAAGTGTCTCGTTCGTGAGCCCAAGTAGTTCAAGTGTTGTAACCATGCTTTGATACCAATTTGTAACACACTTGCGACGGGGCAACATTTTTTCTTTTGATTTTCTTAAAGGACATGAACTCCATTCATGGTTCCTAATTTTGGAAGGTCAGGGGTCAGTCTGACCTCTTGGTTAAGGATCATTCTTAACCCTGTTGAGCTGGAGTGACTCTTTGATTCCCTGCTGGGAGCTCTATTTAAACAAATCCATAGGTCCTCTTTATGAAACTCTGCCAATGTGACTAAGCACCAAGCGTGAGCTTCACCTCTACACGACCACGGGCTATGACCGTGCACCTACATGAAAGTGTTTCAAGACTTCACATGTTGGGACTTTGACATATGAGCCACCCTTGACTCCCCAAATTCGAGTTTCGAAATGGGCCTAGTGACCGTTAGATCCCTCTGCTCACGTGACCATTCCCATGACCACAGGCTTAACCTAAACGACGCATCGCATTTCGCGACTTCAGAACTTTCGATGCAAGGTGCCCCAAATCATCCAAATCCCAAGCTCTGAAAGGGACTAACGTTCCCTAGCTCCCCCTTTAATGTGACCGAGGTTGTGCCTAGTCACCTATTCAAAAGGCACGTTGCGATTTCGCAGTTCGCGACTTCTACATGTGAGTCCCTCTGACTCTCTTGACTCCCGAAATCCTGATGGGAGCCTAGCGTGTGCTAGTCCCTCGGTTCTCCTTCACTGATGTGACCCTTCATTGTGACTGTGGGCCAATATTTCAAGTGCGTCATGATTTTGCATTTCACGCCTCGTCTCCCTGGACAATATACGGTCCAAATAT
This sequence comes from Picea mariana, assembly GCA_032191745.1. NCBI lineage: Eukaryota > Viridiplantae > Streptophyta > Pinopsida > Pinales > Pinaceae > Picea > Picea mariana. The sequence continues at coordinate 6,867 of JASDQU010881003.1, forward strand.
CTCCTCGATCCGATGACTCAGATCAAATTGTGACTTCGTGTATCGCGAGTTCGCAAAACTCTTGCCTCTGTTTCCCAAATCGCAAAATTCTGATAAGGTTAGATCTATGGTTCAACTTCCTCCTTCAATCAATGACTGTGATCGTTTCACGATTTCTCACATCGCGAGTTCGAATAGTTATGTTCTTGACCTTTTTGCTATGCGAGTCAACAAATTTTGAGCTCTCACCACATGTCCTCCTTGATGGACGATCACGATCAAATCACGATTTCACGAGTTTCCATGACTCTTCTGTACACTTTCGAAGGGCTTAATCCCATGCAACTTTCCTGGATCAAACGACTATTGGGCCTCACACTCCGATATGACAACCCAGATCTGATCTCCTCCTACGCTTCAACTTTCTCAAAACTCTAAGTGCCAAAGGATACGACCTTTGATCCTTTGACGAACCCTAGACTTCGGGTCTCATCTGCATTTCTTAAAACTCTATCTCTCCTAAGCTTCTAGACTTAGAATAAGACCACTCTGGCTCATTCCTTGTACTAACCCACTCGTGTCAGATGGATGGTCAAGGACGGTCCCGATAGATCCTTGGATCTATGGTCAGATTCCATCACTACTTGTGAAGACTGAAGGAGTCGAGGCGTTAACACCTGCACTCCCTCTTCAAATCTAATGGTCGTGACAAGCCTCGGATCCTTCCGAAAGGATCTCGTCCGTTCGTCTTCCAAATGAAAGGATATTCCCTTTCAATGTTTGAAACTTGCTATCGTTATCGGATAAATCAGTATATGCAGACATTAACAGATCTCCCTAGATCCACCTAGATCTAGAACAAAATAGGACAGGACATGACACTTCCCCTAAGTCACAATCATTGAATTTATCATTAAGGAAGGAATAAATGACATACCTTTAGGTATCGCTTCCTTATGTCTTTGTTGTCCCTGCTTCGCTTTGGTAGTCTTGAGATATCGGCTCTACAACGACACAAATCAACCAAGGTGAAAGCAACAATAATATATTCAATGAAGACCTAAACATGTGATCAAGGAGTCATGTAATAAAATAAGAGTGATTTTATGGGAAAGCGACATGCCACTGTATTTATATTAAATGAAATTGGAAGATACAACCATATTTCCTTGATGTCACAAGATTCCTTTCGGTGGCCCTTCATTCCAACACATACACTTGCTCCACACTTGCATGAAGAAGATCTGTTGTAGCTTGATAGGAAAATGGAGGCCTCAAGCATTAATTCAAACAAGATTCCTCACACAATTCTGAATCTATTCTTTCATCAATTCTCTATTCAATCTTGCTTAACCTCTTCCTTGAGAAACCTTTCATTATATAGGAGAAGGAGAGATGGTTAAAGGGATGAGGATGATCCCACTAAATCTGAGAAGTCAGTAGGATGCCAACCATGCAAATGCCAACTCATTTTCTAGAAGATCCTCTTCTAGAACCTTCGTAACTGCCTCTTCCTTTTAAGCTTTGAAACAATTTTGCACCCTACCTATAGGGCAGACTGTGAACATATCGCACTCCAAGTATAGGGTTACCTGTGAGAATCAGGGTTTATTTCACCCTACAATACATGTAGCCTGTGAACTCATCTTAAAAATATGTTTTGTAGAAGAAGATAATAGTCACTTTTCTCATCTTAAAAATATGTTTTGTAGAAGAAGATGATTTTTATATTATTTTATTCATCAAACCTAATGCCTAATAGCCCTATGAGTGTGAATTTTTGCAGAGATAATGACTTTGAAGTCCACAGGAAAGAGTACATATGTTTTTTCTTTTTTCATCGCATTTACGACTGCTTTTATAGTTTTTAGAAAAAATTCGAGCTCAGTCTTCGTTCGTTCTCGCGCTCGAAAATACCTGAGAACATAACCGTGTATACTTTTCTCATATTTTCGTACTCGTCATGGTAACATGAAAACGACGAACCCAAAGGAGTATCCTTTAAGCTCTTTTCCCGCTCCATAAAACCGAAAATATTGTCGAGCGACCTTGTTCTGTTCACGCTCGTAAAAGTATCGAAACAAAACATTCAATGGGTGATAGTTTATCACTTTTTCGGTCCTGTCGAACTATTTTACGAAAAAGGAACTGAGAGAGTTCTCTTTTAAGTGTTTTTCTAGACTCTATAATCATGAAAAACCTTCGAGTTTTCTATCTTTGGACTCGTTAAACAAACATCGAAAGACCCGTAAATGGGACCGAGCCACTCCTTCCTAGGGTTCGTTAAACATACTTCGAGGGACTCGTCCGAAGGATGCGATTACATCAACAAGCATATGTTATCCTCCTCAAGCTTGCGTAAAAATAAAGAGGTACTCGCTAGAAATGGTGGGGGGAAATTTGGGAAAGGGATGTGTTTTCGTATTCATATTATTGGCAGTAAGTGTCGCTCTTGAACATGACACCCCTTATTCATTATTTGAAACCGGTTTGGGAAATCCATTTGTCTCTCCTTCGACTTGCTGCAAGGTCATATCTTGGGTCGTCTCTGAGTCAGCGCTGCCAAGTCCTTGGTTGTGTCATTCATATGCTCAAAAGAAGTTCTTCTAAACCCTCTATTGAGTCGGCCATCTGCAGTTGTCCATTCTCACCGTGTCGGCCTTCCCTGTGTCCAATTCAACCTATATCATACTCTGTTTCACCTTCAAAATCTGATACATCAAGGCCCTCCTGTGTAGAGTTTTGTTCCATCGAATCCAACTCATTATCCACAAACAAGACTTAGAAATTATTTGGTACCTTGGAACTTGCATGCCTTAATGGCAGGATTCCTCGCTTTCGACAGTGGGTTTTCATCATTGACCCCTGATCAGGAGATTTCGTCGAATGTTCAACCTCAACTCATTTATTTACATTCGGTGGATTGTACTAGTGTACCTTGGGAGTCATTGACATTAATGGTGATTTCCCCCGCCTTTGTTAACAGTTTCATCATTGACCGGTAATCAAGTGGTTTCTACCATGTTCGACTTCAGCACATGTAATCACATGGTTAGATTCGTACTTTCAGGTGATAGGATTGAAGACCCTGGGTCCCATCTTTTTGATCCAGGCTGCGATGGGATATGTATAATTTGCGGACACATAGATCCACTTTGTATGTCATGTGGCTATGTCGTTCTAATTTGAGTCTTCTCGCATAGATCCACAGTGTATTCCTGGTGGCTATGAAGTATTTTTGACAGCATGGATCCATGGTGTATGATTGGTGGCCATGACCTATGTTCACGATGTCATTCATTTGTGATCTGAGTATGGGAATGCCTACCTCATAACTAGTATTATATTCTGCAGATGCTTGGTTGTTTGCAGGTTTCCGATTAGGTGCGCTCCTGGTTTCTGACACACACATGCAGTTTACAAAGTATTTCGGCTGTCACAGATTTCAGCCTCATACTTTGGGGGGCATTCTATTACACATGATTTTGGTCATCTTGGTGATATCTTAATGATGGTGTATTCAGGCTCCTAACAAGAACTTTTTCCTGAAAAAAGTGGCACTTGTCTCCTTCCAAACAACATATTTTTGAAGTGAGTTCGCAGGCTGCCTATAGCCTAGGGTGTGAGAATACCTCATTCTCGCAGGCCACCTACACTTAGGGTGCAAACTTCTCGCAGATTGCTCCATACATAGGGTGCAAACTTGTTTTTAAGCTTGGAAAGGAGAAGGGGTCTCGAGGGTTCTAGAAGGGAATATTCTAGAAAATGAGTTGGCATTCGTATGGTTGTCATTTTACTGACTTCTCAGATTTGATGGGATCATCCTCATCCATGTAACCATCTCACCTTCTCCTATATATTGAAAGGTTTCTCATGGAAAAGGTTAAGCAAGATTGAATGAAGAATTGGTGAAAGAATTGTGTGAAGAACCCTGCTTTGACAGAAACTTGGAGACTCTAGTTGGTCTATCAAGAGGAATTGGATCTTTTTCATGCAAGTTCAAGAGCAAGTGTGTGTGTTGGAACCAAGAGTCACCGAAAGGAAGCTTGTGACATCAAGGCGATCAGGTTGTATCTTCTACTTTCAATTAATATGATACAACGACATGTCCCTTTCCCATAAAGTCACTCTTATTTTATTGTGTAATTCCTTGATCATATGCATAAGTTGACGTTGAATATATTTTTCTATCTTCACTTTGGTTGGTTTTTGTTGTCTTGGACTTGACCTCACGAGAGCACTGGAGCGAAGCGAGAACAACAAAGACCTAAGGAAGCGATATAAAGGTATGTTATTTATTCCTTCCTACTAGCAGATTCAATGACTACAACTTAGGGAAAGAGTCTTGTCCTGTCCTGTTTTGTTCTAGATCTAGGTGGATCTAGGGAGATCTGTTAGTGTTCGCACCTACCGATTAGTCTGATAGCAATGTAGTCGTCAAAAAGGGAACTTAATGGTTTTATTTGCAAGGCAAAATGAATGGAAAAAGATAAAGATATGTATGCGATTAAGAAAGTTAGGCATGTGTGATGTCATGATGGATAAGACAATGAAAGGTGGACTTCAATACATGAAGGATGAATAATATTGGAAGGAGAAGGGTAAGTGATCATGTCATGGCGTAATTGGTTTTCTTGAAAGGCTTTTTATGACGAAAAATGATATGGAGACAAATGGTATGACATGTGCGAAGCAATGCTTATCTCCTTCAAGATTTTGATGAGATATGTTTCTCTGAAAAGTTTCTGTGATTCTTGAAATCACTTTTGCAGGTAATTTAATCATCTTCGAACCTGTAAAAGGTTAGCACTAATCCTACAAGAAATACCGTGAGATCATCGAAGAATATAAAAGGCAAGAATGAATGCGAGCAAATTAAATTCAACAACAAAGTACGTTTTACTTGTTGCCCCCTTTTGCGTGCAAGTTTCGTCGTCGATTGTTGTTTGAAATGAATCAAGAAACCAAATTAGCTCAATATTGTTTTTAGGATTTATGAAATATCCATTTGCAATTTGTTTTTATTTTTTATTTTTTTACAATTTATTTATTTATTTTAATTTTTTTTTCTCTTTTGATGGTTCTCTCTCTCTCTATATATAACAAAACAAATAAAATTCTTTTTATTATTATAATAAAACAAAGAAAATAAAATAAAATTAAGAAAATTCTTTTTTTATTATTATATTTTTTTATAACAAAACAAATTAAATTTTTTTCTTTTTATTATATATATTTTTTAATAAAACAAAACAAAAAACAAAAAAAAAGAAGAAAAACAAATAAAAAATAAAATAAAATAAAAAATGGAATTTTCATCAGGTAATTGAGGCAGTCACGGAAATCATCATTTTCTTCATAGAAACCTTGCCAGATAACCATAATGAACCGGACTTACTACTATTATACATACTGTATACATCAAGCAGATTCAGTTTAGTAAAATGAAAGAACCGCCAGATTTATCATGTCAGTGAAATTGCCGCAGCCATATTAAAAAAAAGAACGCAGCAAAACCAGTCCGAGAGACTTAGTATAGCATTTGCAGAGCCAAAAATATGTAAAAATTACAGAGCGACGTTCACAAATCAGAAAGATTTTGAAATACCCAAAGCAAATAACAATGGAAAAATCAAATAGCATCCAAAAAGCAAGCTCTTAGATCTTTCGGGCACGACATCATCATCTACTATAAATCCAATGTTGGTTCCATCTATAATACAGAGCTAGGCCCTTTCTCTTTGCTCTTTTCTTCTCTGACAAGAAACAGAAAATGGATCGCCAGTTTCTCAGAAGATATTGTAAGGAAAAGCGTCTAGAGGATGGATGAGGTAGGTCAGAGCCAGTGCCAGGAACATGAGAAAGTATGATATTCCTTGGTTGATGGAGGTGTCATCGCACATGGGAGCGGGAGCTGGACTAGGATCGTGAGCATTGGCGGAAGGTGCGAAGAGATTAATCAACAAGAAGGCGACAGAGAGAACCAACAACAACATGTACACCGAAGAGAAGGCCATCTCTGAAAATAACAGAGAAATGTCAGTGTCAGATACCAAGAAGAGAAAAAAAGAAGAGTTGCGGAAAAGAAGATCCTCATGCCGACAAAGTGAAGGAAGACCCTCACAACACACATGAAATAATCCTTTTTTATCGAATGGAATAATCCTTTTAGATAATCGTGGAGTGACGGGTTGGCATAATCAATTAAAATCCACTCAAACCGAATCATAAAATCCAGCCTGGAAAGCTAGAGAAGGCAATGCAAGACAGGAGAGTTAGACCATAAATCCAACCTGGAAAGCTAGGAGAGTTTCTTGCGGATTGCCAGAGTGGTCGTTAGCCCATTTATGGTTGAAACATGGCAAACTAAATTCGTAATATGGTTTTTATTTTCTCAATCGTTGGATATTGCTTATGCTTTGATTTTCCAAGGGGAAGGAGCCCAGATTAATTGAATTCAGTGGTTTGTTAATAATCAATTAAAAGCCACTCCAACTAAATCATAAAATCTCGATGATAGTGTAGCTGGTGGTTTGTGCATGTGAATGCATAGATTTTTTTTATTTTTTTTATTTTTTTGATCTGTAGAAGGTGGAGCGGAGAGACTTGCAGTTGTAATGTACTGTCCATCCTAACTCACTTCAGCACTTGTGACTAGTGATTTTGTGTCTAGAACACGAGTCACTGCTACTGTCCTAATTGAACCAGGAGAATTGTCAACTTCTTTTGGAGGTGCATCTGGACGGTCAAAATAAAAAATACGAAGTATTTTCTCATGTCCTCCAGTGACAACAACTTACAGGACAAACCCTATAATTTCTCAGAGCTTAGAGGAGCGATTGTAGGGCTTGCTTCTAATATACCCAAGAATTGACCGGATCATACTCACACAGGCAGATTGATCTTGCGATCTGTGATGTGAATTATGGAGGCCCTAGTTGAATGATATCTCGACCTTCAAGACTTCCACCTCCTGTGGAGAAGGAAGAAAGGAATCTGTAGGATCACCACACCTCGCACAATTGCATGATGGATGGATGGAGAGATTTGTAGTTCGGGGTTCTGAATGAGACCATTGTGGCAAGTCGACTAGATCCCTGGACCTCACCTGTACTTCGCTGTGACTAATCCACATCTTCATCTATTAATGGTTTTATTGTTTTCTAGGTTTCAACGTGGGCACAAGCTTGACAGTTTAGCCTCGACGTGGGCAGTGAAACTCTGATCAATCACAAGCTTGTGATTTTTTTATTTTTTATTTTTATTTACATTAAAAAAACACAATTATAGTTTTTTTTTGTTTTGTTTTGGGTTTTATATTTATATTTATATTTTTGTATCACTTGTTAAAAAACAAAAATTGGAAATTTTAAGAGAAATTCAAATGAAAGTTTTTAACAAATGGAGATCCATGTTATGTTTTTTTTTTAACAAATGGAGATCCATGTTATGTTTTTTTTCTGAAAATGTTAGACATCCTACTTTTTGATCCTCGAGATCGCACGAAGCGTGGAGGAGAGTAGACTTATTCAAAAATAAAAATAAAAACTTGAAAATAATGTCGTACCTATATTACGCTAATTAAAAATTAGAGATTTGTTACGTGTAATCAAACTTCCAATGTAACCATAAGCGCAATATTAATAAGTATATGTTCACTGTGAATTTCGCAAATGATAATCGAAAATGTATATAACCGTGCGAAATTAAATGTTGAAACTGTAATTTAACAAAATAAAAATAAAAACTGAATGGATCTAACCTGGTACCTGCTTGAAACCATCGTTCGATAAGGATTTCGTAGGCATAGTTTTCACTTCTCAGATCGTGTCACACTTCCTCGTTATCCTTGATTTCCTGCTCGCATAATTTTTCGTCATCAGATGTATCGGGTTCTTTGTATGTTGTTTCTTCGTTTGCCTATGGAGAAGTACTTAAACTTTCAGCTGCTGTCAAGATATCCTCTTCTAGAGAAGAGGAGATCCTAACTTTTGCTAGGATCTGAGTGACTTGTTCCAAGCTTATACTCATTGTTAAACCATATTGAAAAAGGAGGACGATTTGTCATCAAAGATTTGAATTTCAAATCTAAGGAATTAAAACTATTTGTAAAGATAAAACATGCCAAAGTTTAACTCGCGTTACTGGGACCCTGCTGTCACCAGGTTATCAGTTCGCACAAGTTAACCCATCATAAATAAAAACTAAATTTGCATAAATAAAAACACACTTTTTCATAAAAGGAAGAGGACGACCTAACTTTGGAGCAACCCCACTAAAGTGGATGCGCAGGTTCTTACCTCTCATCTTACCATCTTCTCTCCACCCTTAGATCGTCCATAAAACCAATCATTAAAACAATCTAATTCAAAATTCTACCTATTACCGTTTACAACTCCCCGGCAACGACGCCAAAATGTTGGTGCAATTACTTGCATAATATATTACCAAACATAAATTATCAAACAAGATTCGTAATCAGTAGAGTTGATGCACTATATGTGCCGATAACAGATAGGTTCCTATGTCTATTTAGTATAGATTAGATAAGAAAACCATTTAGAAACCAACACACTCTTAAAAATAACAATCGTCACTCAATTGAAAAGATGGAAAGAAAAACTCATAAACAAACAAAAGATCTTGCTCAGGTGATGGACATGTTCATTGATGGCTCATGAAAAGAAAAGATGAACTTTGATTCTATCCCCTGAAACAACTAAACTAACAAATGGGATGCTCCATTAAAGCTCATGCACGATGAAATATGGAGATCCAACCATTCCTGCATTACCACACTTTGCAACACATTCGAATAGTGAAATCAAACAAAATAACATGAAATCGAAATAACAAATACATGAAATGAAAATCTACACTAACAATTTACAATAAGCTTACCAAGCTGGATCGGTGGCCCTTGCCGATGCTAACATGGAAGCTTCAGATCACTAGATGCTAACTTCTATGAGACATAAGATCACTGAACTCAAAGTTGCATTAATCTTCAACAAGTAGGTTTACAAAAGGAGTCTCTTCATGAATCCAATCTACATCATAATAATTCTCCTCAAGAACCTATCTCATAACAATTCCCTTAATCTACATAATGAATCCTCTTTCTCCATCTACATAATAATGATTCTCATCTTTCATATAATATTGATTCTCTCCTCCTCATGAAGAGAAGGCACTCTCTTTTATAGATGAGATATTTGAAAATAAGATAAACATCTCATAATTACAGATCCACTTTTCTCTCAACCCATTTCCCATTATTACAAAATATAATCCCTTCAAATCCTCACACATATCTCTCATATATCTTGGATAAGATTTGACAACCAAATCTCCATGATCTTCTCCTTGGATTAGGATTAAATTATCTCCTCATATCTTTGAAATGGTGGAGGAAGTATTCGAGAAGTCTTTTGAATTAATCCTTTACATATTCCTACACATGATAAAGTTCACACATTTTTGAGATATATGAAAACATGTCAATTTTCTAATATTTAATCACAAATTCCCTTTTAATACTAAAATAAATGATTTGGAAAATAATAAGGTTTAACCCATATTTAATTATGAAAATGGTATCATGAAAGGTTAATGGGGCGATGAAATGTGAAGATTGATGAAGGGAAAGGTGGATGGAAATACGACATTTTTGAGTCCCAACACAGGGTCTTATTGTAGACAACAATATGCAGGGTTGAATTACATCATTCGGACACTTGTTTTTCAAAGGTGTTGATCTATCTTTGTTAGTCTGTGCAGACTTGTCTGTTTGTGAATTAGTTTTCATGACTGACAAAGGCTATTATGTAGAGTCGAGTGGGAAGCAATCTGTGGCAAGTTGATCCAGCTTTTAGAGTTCAGTTTTGATTTTCTGTCAGAGGTCCTTTTGTATGTTCATCGGGGGCATCTAAGTTTGACTTTGGTCCTAAACTTCTTCACAAAATTTTGTAAAGAGAATGACTCTTTGATGAATTGGAATGAAATAAAGGATTTCTTTATGTCTCATCTGTCTTGATTATCATCTTGGTGTCTTTGCTTCTGTCTCTACATTTATTTCAACAACTATTATATTCATAAAATCATATTAACAATGAATTTTCCAGCAAGCTGTTATTTGTAAAAAGACTAGCCTAAGCACTTGTAATCAATACTTGTGAGGTAGGATATTATTTTTGATGGATATAAACATAGGGTGACATTCTCGTCTATTTTGATTTAGCCAAGAATAATCTGAAAATGCTTGAGTAAGATCATTTCATATCTTTTTCTCAACAATGGTCTTTGGTTATTTTCGACACTTTCTTCACAGGTATGGTGACTCTCGCCCTTCCATTCATCATTGTAATCATGCTTTGGATAGAATCTCTCTGTTGGATCTTAAAATTCACATACAAGGCATTTTCTTTCCGAAAGAGACAAAGGTTGAATATATGCTCTGTCTATGCAATGGATGTTGGTTGGCGTTTTTCTTATTGCAAGTTGGGATTTGATTAATACTCCTTCATGTTGAGGTTATTTGATTATGGTTGCGACCAGGGTGGATGACTGGTTGTTTTTTCTCCTTGTTGTTGATAGACTTATGGAAATTTTGTTTTGTTATCACCCACATCCCATGATAGAATCTTGGAGGGTTTTTATGGTAAGCAAAAGAGATAGTTGATTCTGGGTTCTTTTAATGTAGTATTATTACCTCCTGCTCTACTCATGAGAGGATTTCTTCCCTGTCAAGTTTCCATTTCACAGTTTGAATGTATGTAAATTTAGGTTCTTACCTAATGAACATCTTGGAAGCGACTGTTGTAAAATTTTTGGAGATTTTGGTTTCATGTTACAAACCCCACTTAATGAATTTTCTCCCCCACCTGGTTGTTCAAGCCCCATTCTCCCTTGTCGTCACTATTGTGAACTTGAACTCGGGTTTTGAAATGGTTGTGTTCACCTGACAATAGAGATATTCATTACTTGCATATCTCCTTGGATCATTGGATGACTACCTACATGAGTCTTGGTTGTTTTTGAAGGCCGTATAGTGAATAAAAAAAAGGAACACCGGGGTTTTGAACTCAGCCTGTCACATAGAAAATACTGAAAGTATATACTAGCCTCATATGTTGGAATTTTGTTAGCTTATGTTACACTCCATTGCATGCTTGATGTGGTCTATTTTAGTTGATGAAATGATTCTGTTGATAGTCCATCATATGAAAAGAGCTTTGCAAATAAAAATAAATAAATTGTACAATGGGAAGAAATTGGTTATAATTGTTTTTTCTCGGCGTTGCTTGGAGTTGTTTGATTGTTAGAAGAAGAAATGATGACCAACTAATAGAATAGAGGGCCTTGAACCCAGTCCATTGTACAACAATTAAATTTGGTTATTGTAAATAATTATGTTTGATGGCATTTTCTTTTCCTCGGCCTCCCCATATCTTCTCTAAGTAATATGAACATGGTCGATGTTAGTTGGAATTATGGACATTTGTTGGTCCTCGACCAAGTTTTGAGGAAACCTTGGTAAGGATTGGACCAATTTTTGGACTTCGAAATAGATATCGAGGAAGGAGAGCCCAGGCGGAGCTGAGATCATGGATCTCACTTATTTTGCAGGCTATGTGGACCCAGCAAGGGGTTCCTTAGGGTTTTTGTAATGGGTTATGGGATGTCGGCCCATGGATTTGCCCATGATTAGGCCTTATTGTAAAAGTATAAATAAGTAATAATGTAATGTAGAAAAGAGTGAATAGATAGTGGAAAAAGAGGCTAAGTGCAAGTAGTTCCGAGTTTCTTTGTGCAATAGAATGCGTATGTAAGGTTTTGTGCTCAATAGAGAAGTTGGCTCTGTGCCTTGACCTAGTTTTGGGAAGGAGGATTTGGTGTGCAATGCACAGATCTTTTGTCTCGTGCGAAGCTTAGCTATGTGGCTTGGTGCACAGGAGTGGATGAGTGTAAGAGATTGAGGAATAATAAAGAAGAAGAAGCAGTTGGTGGATGTAGCCCTACACTAGGGTGAACCACATATATATTTTGTCTTTGGTTTGCTTTATGCTTTGTTGGTTATGCTATGATTTTGCTCAGTGATTTTGTTATTATGTAAGTTAGATAGATCCGTTGATGCTTAGTTCTTTAGTTGTGTTAAGAATGAATGAATGTTAGATCTAACTCAGTGCTATGTGCTAAACGATAGAAGTGCTTAATCTTTATTGTTACTGTGTCGATCTATCTTAGGGTTTGTTCCGCGATGTTAATGAAGCTAATGAATTAATGCATATCACCTTCTAAGTGTTGCTAGAATACTCTGCGAAGTGTTATTATCATGGATCCGTGTCCCATCTTGGTTACAAACACCCGAGTCATGTAACCCCCCCTGGTTCTACCTCGGGTGAGACTTCGCCTAATTTGTAGGTGTTGCCGAAAGGGCCGGTTGTTAGGGTTTTGTTGGTGCAATGTTGAAGCATTGAACCCTAGGTTTGCCCCTGTGCCAACAAATGGTTCCATTGTCGAGACCTGAAACTATGATTGATGGGAACTGAAGTAAATAAAAGAGAAGCTTTGTGCATATATCTGCTGCTATAGTGCGAAATACTCTACTTGACTTGCGAAGCTATGTGCTAAGAAAAAAATCTGATTTGAAGAAAAGAGGTAAGATCTTAAAAAAGGTAAAGCTCTGTGCTTTGATAAGAGTAAGATAAGTGATTTTTTTTTTTTTTTTTCCGAAAGAATGAATTTAAGTATATTTAATAGATTTTGTCCTAGTCTGAGAGATAGGGAGAAGTTGGAAGAAAGATTTGATCTAAGTAAATCTAATAGAAATGAAGAAAGATATGTTATTCCTATGCATAGAAATAATTTTTGGACTAATAAGTGGATGCAGGAACCTAGAAATATTTTTTTTCAGATTGCAGGTCCAACACTGTGATCCTAGTGTGCAATACTGAAGAGGTTGGGGAACATATAAAAGAAAAAGAGGATTGATAGTATGTTATAACTGTAGAAGACTGGGACATATTTCTAAGGAATTCCCTGGTATAGGTCCTATTTGTCTTTGTTGTAAAATTGTTGGTCACGTGGTTGAGGATTGTTGAAGGATGATTGCTAAAGTTGAAAGGATGAACATGAGACATGAAAAAGAAAGTCAAGAGACTAAGAGCATGTTAGAGAATCATAAAGAGAAAGAATCAGAGAAATATCAGACTATGTTATCACAGTTGAAAGAAACAATGAATGAGCACAAATATGTCAGCTTGCCAGAGGTCCTGAAAGTAAAACAAAGCATAAGTACAAGAATGGAAGACTTCAACATAGACTATGTCTTGGATGAGGAAACACTAGTGAATATTATGACAGAAGACACTTGGGAAATTTTGGGAAATCCCACTGTGGTACCTTCATTGGGAAGGATAGGCTGGTTTAAGGGAAAGATGATAAACCTATGTGGAAGAGTTACTAATGTACCTATTATTATCCATGGAACATCGATTGAAGAGGAATTTGAAGTCATTAAGTTTGTTGAGAACAACGCCCCTTTCCCACTTTTGTTAGGAAAGACTTGGATTGAGAAGGATCAAATCAGAAGGAAAGTAGAGGAAGAATCTAGAGAAAAGAAAAATCAAGAACTAAGGGATTTCATAGCTATAAAAATATACCGACTAATAGAAGAACGAGAAGATAAGTTGAAGCAACAGAAGGAAAGAGAATTAGCTATCGAGGTTGAAAGAACACAAAAAGGTTTGAGGGACCTATCCATGCAAGAAAGAAGAATACCCACCTTGGAATTAATAAGAGAAGGGATATTAATTTTGAACCCTTTGAGAACACATCAACAATGCGAAATCACCATGCTAGGAGAAAATAAGAATAAGAATGGAAAGAGGATTTTAGAAAATGTTAGAGAGACTCAGATTAAAGGGAAGAAGGCAAGGAATATCAATAAAAAGAAAGCCAAGTTAGAAAATCTACAGGAAGCTACATAGACCAGATGGAAGACGTCACAGACAAGAACCTCGCAGGAGGCAGGTCTGCAGGATTTGAACCTCGCTGGACCACGGAGAATGGGACTTCACCCTGGCGAAGATATATGACCATTGGAGTTTCCCCGACCGTTAGAACGATGCTCTGGAAAGGATATGAAACACATTTATGGGCAGATGGACCACTTTTGGGACATTAAGACTGCACCATAATGGAATGATTCACATTGATGGAACCATTCTTTCCCATTGGAAGAATTTGTTACGAGGCCCCGCTTATTTAACTCGTCGGACGCTGCACCGGGACCAATTTTTCCAATCTTGACTAGTTAAGACAAGATGAGAAGTGATTGTGTGTCGAGTTGTGTTATCATACCTCACCATCTATTTGTCTACCCTTCTTATCTGTTTTCCTACCCTGACCTATCCATTTAAAAGTGAGAATATCGGGCGAACCGAGTGAATTAGAGAAATCCGTTGAAGAGGTCCTCAAGAAGCTAATGGCCAACGGACTGTTATCTGAAGGAGTACAAGCGTCATTGACAAGGGATTGCAGGCTTCCCCTTCGACTGGATGATGTTCTAGCCATGTTAACCCCGCGACTGAGTAGCGAAGTAAGCAGCACGATGATATGGCTAATGCGAAGCAGATCTCGTCGATATTACCAGACTATATCCCTCCTTTGGACGGTGCGGTTAACCGTGATAACATCCCATGTGACTACGAGTACAACTTGATCACTGCATACATCCCGAAAGGAATACACATAGTTGGGAGTCAGATAGGACAGATCCCACTACTGAAGAATACCGACTTTAATCTTGGAGACAAAAATAACTATGCTATGCTCGCACCCCACCGATACTTGACAAAGACAACTAGGAAGAAGCCTCACCTCGTCTCCCAGTAATGGATTAAGCAACTCACGTAGTCCACTGTGCTAAATGTGATGAAGATTCCCCATTTTGGCCGTCACCAAGAGGTTAATGCTTGCGTTAAACTCCTCTTGTCGTGCTACCATGGCGAATACTTGTGGCTCGAATGATGAATTACTGTGGATATGATGCTAATCCACTTGATTACCAGATTAAGTATGAAGGGACCTGACCCTCAATAGTTTTATCTAGGGAAGGCCTCAGATCGCTCTATGGAACAATGCATCAAGGAGGCTTACGATGAAGTCGAAAAGGGAAAGTGAGGCTACAAGGTAGCCTCTATCTAGGATGGTGCAGTGCGCCTTGCTTACCAACTCATAGCTTGAAAGTGCGTAAGAAATAACTGCCCCACATAGGTCACCGGGTTCATGGTGGACCTCACAGGAAAATGTGTGGAGGGAATGCAGATGAATTGGGTGAGTTACCTCATCAATGAACTCGAGAAATATTGTTGCGAAGCTCAGGATCAGGGATACAAATTCCACTTTAGCTGGTTGATCGTGTTGATTTCATTTGTCACTTAGAAAATGCCTGAAGGAGCCACCTTTCCGGAGATTGAACCATCATATTCATTGGCCACTAGGTTTTCTACCTTGTGGTACACCAATGACATGTCGAATCAATGGCAGTCAAACGTTGTGTTCCATATGTATTATAAGAAATTGAAGGTTTCCATTGAAGCATTTTTGTGCATGACACCATGCACCTTGCACCAATATAGACCAATAGCCAAGTTCCACACAGATCAACATTTTATCTATGTCACTTTGTGTAGAGACAAGAGAAAGGAAGAGTTATAGTCATATTACAAGCTGACAGACGAAGACATGGAGCGTATCATGAAGGAGTGGCCGAAGGAGTTCCTTGTACCTGTTGTTGATGCAGAAATCTCCGACACTGGCATCATAGGAAGCCCCCTAGTCACCTGGGTTGAGCATGTCGGATAGTCCAGTGGGACAAAGAAGAAGAAGAGAAAGGAGGAAGCCAAGAATATAGAGACTGATGAGGAGGACAATGCCTCTGAATAAAATAGATTTGGCTCACTAGGAGGAGGAGACGAAGAAAATGGACAAGGAGGAGGGGATGAAGGAAAAAGAAAAGGAGAAGCTGAAGCTATACCACCGAAATATCCCCCTAATGAAACAGTAACACCACAGAAGAGGAAGGTTTCTCCGCAGAAACCTTCAACAAGAAAAAATACGTGCACTAGCAAGCCCTAGTTAGATGCCACGCTCATGGAGGATGACATCATCTTGGTTCGCAGAGACATGGAGGATGCTTCTGAGGACATATTGCAAAGATATGGAGTGAAGCAGGAGGAGTTGTATGAAAGGGTCGAGAAGGAACTTAAGGAAATACAACAAGTTATTCAATTGATCCACGTAGTACCTACTGCATATTCCTCATCAAAAATTGCAGAATTAGGGAATGAACCGGGCCAATTAAGAAGACTTGTAGATGCGATAGAGGCTTGACTTTAGAAAATCAAGGAAGAAAAGAAGAAGGATACAAAATCCTTGAAACAAGAGAAAGAGGAAGTCTTAGAGAAATTACGAGTAGCGCGGTACTGTGTAACAGCCTATGAAAATGAGAGAGATGAGTTTCGGGAAATGCTCCATGAGGACAAAGTGAAGCTACAAAGAGAAAAGGACCAGTTGCTCGTAGAGGAGACTGTGGTCAATAAAGAAGTGAATAAAGCATGTCGCTCTGTGCCAGGCTTGGCATAGGAGGAACAGGAGTTGATTGAGATTCAAGTGGTGAAGCTTGCTGATACCATCCAATAGATTCAAGCGAGGATAACGGAGTTGGAGATCCAAGCATTACCGAGCACTTCGTAGGAGGTGTGCAACCAGAGGGAGGAAGCTGCTAAGAATGCAATAGTAAGTATCAGATCCCTCACCTTAGAATGAAAACAACTAAGTGATAGAAGTGCGCATACATATGAATTCCTTGTAGAAGATCCAGAGCTAAGGAAACTGGAAGCACAATTACAGGAGGCGCAACAACAGGCCTTCTCCGTGCAGGCGCAGATGAAGTTTCTCACCGCAGTCGAAAGAATGAAGAGGTCCCAGGAACAATGCACGGTACAACAAAAAATTACTACCATCCAGGGCAGGGTAATGGAAGTCGCGCAGAAACTACAACCTGTGCAAGATGAATCTTGCAAGGTGTTTGAAGAAATTGAAGGACAAGGCTTGCAATTGGACCAAGTGGTTGTGACAGCAGATCAACACCTAGAAGGGCCTGTTATAGAGAAAATAATCCAAGAGCTCACTGAGCAGGAGGCTCAGGTGAAGCAGCAAGTCAAGCCAGCTCGAGTGAAGCTTGAGGCCTTCGAAGTAGAATTGAACAGACCTGTGTGACTCGGGATGAGTCATAGGTGAGTGTTGGGGGCTTATTGTCCCTCGACCAAGTTTTGAGGAAACCTTGGTCAGGTTTGGACCACTTTTTGGACTTCGACACAAAGATCGAGGAAGGAGCGCCCAGGCAGAGCTGAGATCTCAGATCTCACTTATTTTGTGGGTTATGTGGACCCATCAAGGGGTTCCTTAGGGTTTTTGTAATGGGTTATGGGATGTCAGTCCATGGTTTTACCCATGATTAGGCCTTATTGTAAAAGTATAAATAAGTAAGAATGTAATGTAGAAAAGAGTGAATAGATAGTGGAAAAAGAGGCTAAGTGCAAGTAGTTCTAAGTTTCTTTGTGCAACCAAATGCATATGTAAGGCTCTATGCTCAATAGAGAAGTTGGATCTATACCTTGACCTAGTTTTGAGAAGGAGGATCTGGTGTGCAGTGCCCAAATCTCCTGTCTGGTGCAAAGCTTGGCTCTGTGGATTAGTGCACAGGAGAGGATGAATGTAAGAGATTGAAGAATAATAAAGAAGATGAAGCAGTTGGTGAACATAGCCCCACACTGGGGTGAACCACATATATATTTTGTCTTTGGTCTTCTTTGTTCTTTGTTGGTTATGCTATGAATCTTCTCAATGCTTTGCTTATTATGTATGTTAGATAGATCTGTTGATGCTTAGTGCTTTAGTTTTGTTTAGAATGAATGAATGTTAGATCTAACTCAGTGCTATGTGCTAAACGATCGAAGTCCTTAACATTTATTGTTACTGTGTCGATCTATCTTAGGGTTTGTTCTACGATGTTAATGAAGCTAATGAATTAATGCATATCACCTTCTAAGTGTTGCTAGAATACTATGCGAAGTGTTATTATCACAGATCTATGTCCCATCTTGGTTACAAACACCTGAGTCCTGTAACCCCCCCTGCTTCTACCTTGGGTGAGACTTCGCCTACTTCACAGGTGTTGCCGAAAGGGTCGGTAGTTAGGGTTTTGTTGGTGCGTTGTTGAAGCGCTGAACTCTGGGTCTTCCCCTGTGCCAATAACATTCAATATATAAATTGTGTTGTTGTTAGATCAAACATGAATGAAGAAAAGATAGAAATTAAATGGTTGAGTTTGACAGTCGTGGACTTATGCTTTGGGTTTGATATGGAAAATGTTGTGTCTTGAACCTTGAGATTTCCTACAATTAATTTTTTTTTTTTGGCAATGAAGGGTATGCCATTTTAAGGAGAAAATGCTATTTTATTTAATGGAACATTGTCCATATCATTTCCCGTTCATTATACCACTTTTAGATCCTTACAAGCCCAACATCTTCCCAAATTTATTTTTTTTATTCCCTGTTATGTTATTATGAATGGAATTTTAAAAGAAATAATAAAAAGGAAAAGGAAGTGACTAGCATTTGAAAATTGGGAAATGAAAATATTTTTTTTATATGGAAGTTGCATCTGTGTTTTATTGAACGGTATCCATTGTGGGTTCTCGTCCATGCTACCAATTTTCTTTCATTATCAACCCCTCATCTTCCCAATAGCCCTATCATTCCCTATTCAATAACAGTTAATTATTGGCTTGAGAAGTTCATGGATGGATGGATTGCATATGCTTCTATTGTGAATGATAGAGCCAACCTTTGATTTTAGAGAGTTTTCGTAAATAATTAGAAAATTTCTTTAGGATGAGCTTCTTCAGTAGAGGAAGTAATGGAAGAGACAATAGAGGCAGAGGAAATTGGTAGAGGGGTCATATAATACCTCGGTTTTCCATACATTTTGATGTTGATCCTCAAGAATTGAACCATCTTTTCCAAGTTGGGTTATTCAACCTAGTTGGCCATGGAATCCTCCAGCCATGACTCGAAATACCTCGCTTCCAAGAACATAAAAATTTCTTTGGTGTCTAAGTCCCTCCTAATGTGTTAATGCGACCATAACCACCTACCAACGATGGCTGGAAAGAGATTGTTCATCAGCCTGCTATTCATCATCATGGTTGGCCTACCCTATCATTGCCTTTACCACCACCTCCACCATTGATTAATCAATTTCCCAAGTTTCCCATGCTGTCTCGCCAGTGTAGTCATCTCATGCTAGTAAGAGGTTAAAAGCCGATATTCCCAAGCCTGTGTAGGATAAAGGAAAAGGAGTGGCCACTTCCACCAAATCATCAAAAGAGTCCTTTGAATATGTGTCTTCCCTCCTTCATCTTAAGGATTATTTCTCTCATGTTATCAGTCCAGTTCAGCCTCAAGGTTCTAATCAACCAAGTGCTACCACAAAAAAATCAAAAGGAGACAACAGTGAAAAGAGGCCAAATGCCTCTCATAGTAAATATGGTTTTTGATGATGATTAATTTTTTTTTTTTATGTTAAAGACAATATTTTTACTTTGACAAAAGTTTTGGACAACAAGCATAAATTTAGGTAGTTTTTTTTGGGACAGCATGGATATAGTACTTTTGGATATGGTCATATTATATTTTGCTGATATTTAAAATATTTGATCATAATTATGAGAATGGGAGATACAACGAGGATATTTGAAATCAAATGATCAATTTTTTATGTTTCTTGTTTGATGTTTATTAAGATAAATAATTGGGAGTCACAAGGGGTCCCACCTATTTAGTTATTATTTAGGACCCTTATTTATATATTATTATTATTATTTATTTGTCTCAAACAAATTAGTTAAGCTAATTTAGTTTAACAAAGGGAAGGAAATTTAACTACCATAACTTATTGGCTAAAGATAAAAGCCAATCCAAATGAAGAGACAAAGGGGAGAGAATTGAAGGAGAACTACATCCATAAGGTTTTCTCTATACTAGTGAGATACTTTCAACTTTCATTCATTCTAAGTTTGCTAAAAGGCTTAACCCTCTTTATGACGACAGGGTCTTATTGAAGGAAACATGATTCAAAAAACCAAATCACATATTTCACCAATTGTTTTTAAAGGTGACTGATTTATTTTTGGAAGTATGTGTATTCTTGTTTGTTTATGAATTGAATTTCATGACTGATAAAGAATATCTTGCAAAGTCAAGTGACAACATTTTTTGGCAACCTGATCCAGATCTTTAGCTTCAATTTTCTTCTTGTTGTCAGAGACTTTTTGTATGGTGCCCATTGAAGGCTTCTAAAATTGACTTTGGTCCCTACTCTCATGGGGGTTTGTAAAGAGAACTCAGTTTTGTATCTCAGAATGAAATAAATGAAAAAAAACAGATTATTGTTTCAGTCTCACACATGTGTTTTAATGATCCGGTTCATTCTTTTGATTTTATCTCCATGTACAGATTTGTGTAATTTTTTTACACACTCATGTAATCTTGTTTAATTTTATTTATTTTTCACTATTATATATAACACATAAAAACCAACCTTGATCCTTTGTACTTAATACTTGTGGATTAAGAAATTGTTTTTGAGGCTATAAACCCCGGGTGACATTCCCAACTATCTTGTCTTATCTTAGAAAGATCTGAAAATGCTTAAGTAAGGTTTTCCATACCTTTTCCTCAAAATTTATTTGAAGAACATACTTGGGAGATCTTCCATATCTCTCTTGTTGATTGTATTCAAAGTTATCTTAAAATTTGTTTGTTTTGTCTAAGTACTCCTTAACTGATTTTTTCCATGACAGTACATGTTACAAGACAACCCAATATTGTAAACAATCTTTATGACCAAACTAGCATTGCTTTGACCTGAAAATGATAGATGTACACTTTCTCTTCTTGTAATGAATAAGATCCAAATAAAGTTTGGATGAAATTTTGAAAACCGTGCGGCCGTTTCTGGAAAAACGTTGAAATTTTGTTGATTTTAAAACGATCACAACTTCACTTCTGGGACTCCGTTTTAGATGATTTGTTTATTCAAATTGGATATTTTCCAAGAGGAATTCAAATATCCAATTTGTTTATGCAAATTGTTCTCATAAATTATCAGAATTGAGTCTAATGTGTGTGACTCCCTTTTTGTCTCCTGAGATGCATGCATGGTGCATGCAAAAGTGTCTGAATGTGACTCCTGAGATGCATGCCATATATCTTCCACATGAAATTTAGAAAACAAATCTGAAATGGAGTAGACATCATCTTCAATCAATGGAATACAAAATTTGTGCAAATACTTTTGTAGAAGACTCTTCGTAATAAGAGGCTTGATCTTTTGACGGTTTCTCTTTTGGATCTATCTTTCCAATCCCCTGCATCTAATATTCACAATCTTCTTTATTCCCAAATAGAACCTTCAATCTGGTCCATAATTAATTTGGAGTGAAGTCTTGTGAGACATCACATACTTGGGGGAGAGTTTCTGGACAAATAGACAAGCAAATAAATCCTATGGCCATATCTTGTTTATTGAGAAAGTCATTTTTCTCATCAACGGAATCAGGCTCTACTTCTATTTCCATAGTTATTTGGTACAAGCCTCTGCATCTGAGATGAATAAGAATTTTTGGCTTCCATTCCAAGTAGTTATGAGGTGTGAGAAGTATTGTCGGTGAGTAAAACATAGATTCCATCTTTTTTGCGTTCTTCAATCTTCAGTACCTGCAAAAATAATTTGGTAGCTTTTGCTTAGAATTATGTCGACTCTGATACCATGTAAATGTGTTGAGCCTGCACAAAATAGATCTATCTAGAAAATACTACACACATTTGTAGAGAGAAATTGAGAAAGAAGAAGCAAGAGAGAAAGACCGGAAGAATTCTCATTAACTATATTCCACACTCAAATAGTGAATAATTTACAATAGATATGGGATACATGAGTAAGTAATGCACCATAGTGGTGGTCTAGAGTGATCTAGACACAGACTAGTAGTTACGGGATTAAACTTCCACCTAGTCTAGTCTCTCAAGGAGTTACGGGAGTGAATTGCCACCTAGTCTAAGTTAACTAGTCTATCAGTCTTCAGTTCATTGACTGAAACCGAGTGAAGTGAGGAGGCGATTAGGGAGTAATGAGTAATGTGCTATTCTGGTGATGATCCCAAGGCAAGTGCGCATTATCATGGTGATGATCCCAATGTTTCATGGTGACAAAACCAATGCAACATCTAAACTCAACTCAACTAGTCAAACTAAAGTGTCAATTGAAAGAGAATATTCTCCAGGTGGAATATTCTCCCCTAAAATATAGGAGACTGGATAATGACTAATTATGACTAATAAACAAGGAAAAACCTTAGGAAAAATAAATCCTAGGTGTGTATGAAGTAACTCCAATATTTTTGAGGTCAATAAATCGTATTAAATCTTCATTGATTCTCTTTTTGAGGTCAATAAATAGAAAATGACATAATGCATTTTTGCAAATCTTTTATAAGATAAATTTATTGAATTTCACAATGCATATCATTAAATTTGTGTCCATCCATTTTCCAAACGTATCTAAAAATATATATGAAAGGTGACTCAAAAAATATCTAAAGTGTGGTGAATTTCAGATCTAAAAGGTGACTCAGACAATTAATCTTTGAAGTGCGGTGAGTTTTGACAATATGGGCACCATATCTGAAAGGTGACTCAAACAATTAATCTCTAAAGTGCGGTGAATTTTTACAATATGAGCACCCACTGCCACCGCCATCATCATTACTTCACCATTGTAAGTTTCATATTTCTCCTTATATATTTGCAATGCAATGCAATTGAGTTCTAGTACCATCGTAGAGATTCATCACTCACTCATTCATTCACCACTATATCATCACTTTCTCATTGATCACTGGTTCACTGGTTCCTAGTTCATTCCTCACTACTTCACTAATTCCTTGGCTGACGTTGTTTCTGCAAGGTTGAAATTCCAATAATTTAGTTTCCAATGTTTCCAAGTAAGTTTAGTTTCTACTATTTCCAAGTAATAATTATTCCTAGTTCTATTTTAGAATTTATTGCAATGATGAATTCCAATAGGTTAGTTTCTACTATTTCCAAGTAAGTTTTATTCCTAGTTCTATTTTAAACTTTACTGGAAAGATGAAGTTCTAATAGGTTGGTTTCTACTATTTCTATTCCAAGTAATTTTTATTCATAGGTTTATTTTAAACTTTATTGGTAATTGGTAAAGTTTCTACATACCTTACCTTCTTTTCATGACACACTCCCCTTCAAAATCGATAGTCAACTGATCTTTGGATTGGGCCCGCGTCTGTTGAATATGAACATAAATATATATGGGGCAAACACAAATGTTTTTTTTCTTTTTATTTTTGGTTTGACGATTATAGTTCAACCAATTAAAATAACATTTAAAGATGAATGTTTATCATATTTGTGTGTGTGTGTATATATATATAACCTATCGTTCCCTTAAAAAAATACATGTAAATGAAAATACTAGCAATCTCTAATAGCATACCTGCATGTACGTTCCATTGAGAACTTTGATATGCACAATGTTTGGGTTGGCTGGGATTCTTATGATCCGAAATGCTTCTCAGCTACTACGTGTGGTGGCTACGACCTTCACAATACCCCCTCCTCCATTATCGACTCCTATAAACTGTTAATTAAATACTCTAAGTTGGTAATAGTCATCTCTCACATGCCATATCCGCAACACAATCGCGACAAGATGGAAACTATTGTAAAAGTTTCCAAAAAATATACAAATTACTTTTTCCATAAGTTTCTAGTCAGAAAAGAGGATATTTCTTAATGCAAAATATTCAACTTATAGTTACGACAATGGAAACTTTCCTAATATTGTCGAAAAAGAGAAGCCAACAAAATTCAATAATAGTTTACTATATGAACACTGGTTTGACACCATTGGATTCTTTCTCGGCGTTGCAGTCATATGGGTTTCATGTTTCTGTCATTCATCACTGGAAATTTATCGAAAGAGTATTCAGCCCAAAATAATTGTTATCAAACAACCCACCAAACTTATCACAAAAAAACCATAATGCAAAACCTTCAAACATTTCATTGACATATGAAAATTGGGGTTTTCATGTACCTACCTAGATCTGAAGGGCCCTACGCCAAAAAATTCACGCCTTTGCACATTCGCCATACAGATGAATAGAAACATCAATGGATAGAGTAGAATAGATCAAATTCTATTATATTATACACTCACCCACCAAAGATCAAATTCGTCTAGGCGGATGACTTCTCCTAGAGATTCCTTAACTTTTTTCCATATCAAATTTCTGAGATATGTTGTTTATGGTTACTTTGGTTCATTAATGTGACTTACTTATTCCCACTGTCAAGAAAAATGGCCACCCTCCAGTTAACTAGACATATCCTTATCATCCCCATATCAGGTTGCCAAATTCCCCATGAAACAAGATGAATAGATTCTTCCTTATGGATCAGTACAAATAGAAAAGGATCAGGCGATGCATCAAATCAATCTTCCTTTTCTGTTATTTTTCCTCCACTGAAACTCCATAGAAGCTACAACTATGATTGTTTCCTGCAATGAAAAAACTTTAAAATAAATCTACCTATTTGCATTAAGTTGTAGACTTGTTACCCCATGCATGGTCTTTGTTTTCCTATATCTGTTCTCGCGAGTCTGATAATTTTGGAGAGCACTGGTAGTAGATGATTTATGAATATTGGGGTTTCCAACATGGTCGACACGTGGAAGCGAAGAGAATTAGTTATGATTTGTGGTTAATTAAATTAATTACGAAAAAGTATTCCATATTTTTCTTTTTAGTTGTCTTTGAAGTTGAGCATGCACAATGGTAAATCCACATGCATTACATGTGCCTTGCCATAGGGATTTCACCCATTTTTCAAATACGATTTTTTGTTACTTCATTCTCTCCTCGTAGATTTGGGTTCCTTGTGTTTAATTTAGGAGGGTCTCTTCATCTTAGTCTTTGTGAAGGCATGATGGAGGTGTTATGTAATCACTGGTCTATTTTAAGGCTTATGTAATACCCATGTTTCCCCCAACTTGTAATTAATCATTAATTATGATCACCATGCTATGGCATGGGAACAATGTAAATGTATTATTTAGATTTCTAATAGATGACTGTGGGGGTGGAGCCTTGAATTACTGACCATGATATCACTAGAGGAAAGAATGGGAAAACTATAAGAGAGGGATGATTATGTCAAATGACCCCAAATTCCCCTTGTTGGGATTGATAAAACCCCTCTGGATCCCAAGGAGAGGAATCCACTAATGAAGGAAGGAATGGTGGTTGAACACTCAACCACCCCCATGAATGGAATCATGGTCTGACTGAATAATGTCAGCCCAAAGTATCACAGGGTCTGGAATACAAGGATGAACCGACTTTCCTTCTAACATAAGAAACATGATAGGTCGAGAACCATCCTGGGAAAAGATATACAGAAGATAGAGACAAGGAGAAGACACACAGAGGAAGAGGCACAAATAGGAGGATCTGCAAGGAGAAGGAGAGACACCAGAAAATAACGCATGCAGAGAGGGGAACACGCGACCGAGATATGTAGAAGAAAAGAGGAAGGTCACGAGATTGTTGTTGGGGAAGAATTTGATAAACCTCGTAGGGATTTTGTTACAGAGAGAAGGTCTCTTAGAAATGGCATAGTTCCCTAGTGATATCATGGCTCGGAAAGGGCATGGTGAGAGTGCTAGGAATGAATGCCTCTGAGCCTATGGTTGGGTGGAAATGTGCACAACCACTGTTAGTTTTTTGGCTGCAACCTATAATGGATAAGTATTCTCATATCCTGTGTAATTGAACTGTAACTGTAAATTAAAGTTGGATATCCTATGAATGTTTCAGGTATGTGCATGTTTTCTTGATGATTAGACTATGGCCCTTTATATTTTCCTAATCGTTTATTTAAGAAAGTAAGGAACTAGATCGTTTGTACATGTAAATGCTTGAGCCTTGTAGAGGCTCAAGTTTAAGCAAATGAACTATGAGTTCGTTGGCCTTGAGAATAGTTTCCCGTCTGCATGTCAACACTCCTAGTTGTCTTGAGTCACCTAGGATAAGGAGTGTGTTAATCTCAGGAGAAAGAGCGCAAAGTGTGCGCCAACACCTAAGTCTTTCAGAACTAACTAATCTTAGGAAGGATAGCAAGATTTAAGTCTCTATAGGGAATATCCTTTTGTTTGGAAGATGAGCGGATGAGATCTGTTCGGAAGGATCCAAGGTCTATCACAACCATTGGATTTGGAGAAGGAGCGCAGGTTTTATCTCCTTGACTCCTTCAGTCTTTGTGAGTTCGATGAATTTTGGTACTCATCATAAGGGTGACGGATCCTCCGAAGTCCCTGATCTTGAAGTTAATCTGGGACATAGATCTACGGATGCTGGAAAACTATTCCAACCGTTAGATCTATGATATATTCAGCCCAGTGTTAACCTCTTCGGGAGGTCCAGGGTGTTGTAACGTCAAAACCCTCAAAGGACAGAGTACTGTAGTAATGTGGGTCATGGATCTATGGATCCTTCGGGTCCCCTCTCAACCGTTCGATTGAGGTAATACATGTGTCACGTCAAAAACACGTGGGGATCCATGTGTCGAGTGATGACATTTCCATGGGTGGAGGACACGTGGCAGGTGTTATTGGGTAAATCAGTAGATGCGGACATGAACTGATCCCCCTATATCCACCTAGATCTAGAACAAAACGAGACAGAACATGGCGCTTTCCCTAGGCTCTAATCATCGAATCTATACTCAAAGAAAGATTGAGTGACATACCTTTGAATATCGCTTCCTTATGTTTTTGTTGTCCCTACTTCACTCTGGTTCTCTTGTGATATTGATTTTGTAGTGAGATATAAACCAACCAAAGTGAAAGCAGAGAGAATATATTCAATGACTACCTATGCATATGATCAAGGAATTATGCAATAAAATAAATATAATTCTATGGGAAAGAAGCATGCCATTGTATTATATTAATAATAGGAAGAGAGATTACAACCAGATGCCTTGATGTCGTAAGGTTACTATCCAATGATTCTTTTCTTCCCACACACTTCCTGCTCCAAGGATTTTGAGACCATGGATTTGATAGCTACTCACAATCTATCTTGACAAAGCAAAATCTCAAATCCAACATACCAAACTAACAATCTCAAGCCAAAACAACTCAATCAAGCTCCAAAACCAACCAACTTTCTCCATGAGAGCTCCTTTCCTTTTATAAGATGAAGTGGATAAGGTGAGGAGGTTAGGATGATCCCACTAAATCATGAAAGCGAGTAAGATCCAAACCATTTGGAGGCCACCTCACCATAGAATCTTCTCCTTCTAGAAGAATTGATAAAATGCTCGCTTTTTCCCACGTACGGAGGTCGTCGCACCCTAGATATAGTGCATCCTGCGGAAACTCCACACCCTAGCTATAGAGAAAGGTGCGGAAATAAGGCATTTCCGCATCCTACGAAATTCCTCCAAAATAGGGTTTTTACAGAGGAAAATACAACTTCTTCTCTTAGGAAAAGTTCTTCTCCCTTCTTTCTTCAGGAATTCAGGCCACTAACCCCTCTGAAGGCAACAGATAGGTTTACATCATTACCGGTCATAGCGGTGGTGAAAATAAGGTGTAACAGAGAGCCCCCTAAATTATGAAGTTAGAATAGAGTGATGGCTGATATACTTTGTCGAGTGTGTGTAGGGAACAAGGAACAGTCGGTCGAAAACCTGCCAACAAACAAGGAAATATAGTA
>JASDQU010881004.1:12498-27371 GCA_032191745.1 Picea mariana
CTCAGGTTCTCTCTAGTTTTTTTCTTGGCTCCTTATGGTTATGGTGTTGCTCTTTCTCTTTTGTGCATTATTCCCTTATGTTGTGTCTTGTTCAGTGTTGTATTTCATGGTAGTGGTGGGAATTCTATTGTTGACCAGAGTAGCTTCAGGGTCCAGTCACATGGAGAAATAATGGAGCCATCTCTTAATGGTCTTCAAAAGATACTTCGTTGCCTTGAGGAATTTTCCTAGGCTAACAATTCGGCCCTGCATTAGTTAATGACCAAATTCAGGGAATTTGAGGAAATTGTGGTCGGGTTAACTCGAAGAATGGAGGAAAATTTTGGTGAATTCGAGGCAACACTAACTACTTTGTTCTGTTGTTTGGATGGGATGGATGTTTCCATACAAAAACTTAGATTTCATGCCCTCCCTTAGTGCTCAGTTTCAGACTCTGTTAATTCTAGTAGATCCTCTCCTCCTGATGTTGATGTTGGAAATGATACAGGGAACTCAAACCGTAGAATTGCTCCTATGGGCACAAAAGAGTGGCCAAAACATCTCTCAAGGGCCTTTGATGTTCAAGATTCTACTTCTTATATCTAGTTTATGTTTTTTTTTTTAATTTTGTGTTGTTTAGGACAATTCGACAAAGATGTTATCGATATTGAAGATTTTGGGCAAGGTTTTAGAAGGATGCTAAATTTTGTTGTCTCTATACTAGATATATAAATATTCAGGCTATATGTCATTTTATGTAGACTATTTGGATGGTGTTTGCTTAGGCACAACCCCTTTTAATATAATTTCAGTTATGTTTCTTTAAAAAAAATAACAAAAAAACCAAGAGTGATGAAAAGAAATGGAATCTTGGGAAGAAGGGTGTAGTAGTAGAAGAATAAGGACTTGTTCTAAAGTTTGCTCAAATATTGGAGGACAAACATGACTTTGAGTTCCATTGTGAGGAGAAAAGTTTGTCTTTGAGCCAATACCATTTATAAAAGTATGCCAATGAGTAAGAATACACAAAACATCCTATGGAGAGTGTATAGCTCTAGTTTGTAAAATTTCCTAAGCATAAACAAAGCCATATTTGATGGTTGGGTTTCTAAGGTAAAAATTATGTTGTCATGGTGTGTGATTGAGTTATTTACATGCTTGCTTAGTTATAGTGGTAATTAATCTTAACACCTCTTAATGTTTGAATCAATTCCTAGTTGGCTTGACCACTAGTGTAAAATCATGGCTTGTCCATTGTGTAATCCAACTATTACATTGTTTTCATGCTTGTTGATTCAATGAAATATTTCTTGGAACTGTTAATTGGTAGACATAATGTTAATCCTCACTTTAATTGATCGTTGATTCAATTATTTGATAAGCTACAACACTATGTCTAATATGTTGTTGTGTGGTTTCCTCGGTCAATTAATTGTTAAATGAATCATTTGTGTGAGTTCAATTATGTACAACACATTATTTATCATTTTTATTGGATAAAAGAATCGTTGGTTTACAACCTAGCCACTAATGTTTATCTCTATATTGATGGCTTGCTTAGGATTTCTTTTTGTCCTCTTTATAGAGCATAGGAAGCCACCTACAATTGTCCTTTAGGCTTGTTTTTCCATATGCCTCAACCCACAACAAAACTTCAACCTTCCCCTATGTTTTGTGCAAGTCATCAACAAAAAAAATGCATTGTTTACCTACAACCATCATTATATGGGCATATGAAACTACATTGCATGTGTTTCATGGTTATGATGGTGAGGATGACAAGTCATAAGTACCTGCATTGTTTACTGCTTGCATATACAAAAAGTGGGTAGATGTGTCATGAACTAGAAAACTAGGTTGAATATCTCATCATGGAAAAATATGTTATTTTGTTGGTGAATAAAGCTAGATTACACTTGGATCTATTTGAGATATATATCAAGGTCACAATGTTGCCTTATCTCCAATACCTACTGATTCGGATTTAGGAGCGGAACGAACTAATTAACAGACTGAATATAATAAACACAGAGATAGGAAGCACAACACAAATATCTAGTGAACAATATCTTCTATTAAATAAATAAATAGGTTGAAACTGTAAAACTGCAGAACTGGAACTTGATCGAATGGTGGTAGCTATCTCTGAGAAGAGATGTGGCTTTTATGTGCATCCGTCTGAGCATAATGGATTACAATGAGGCTCCATAGGCCCTTTTCATATTACTCATGAATGCCAAAACCCTAGACATCCAAAAACCCAACCCTAGAAGGTGAAACACCAAAAGTCATGTGGGCCCTATGGGTAAGTTGGTGTAATTTGGTACCTCAACTTCCTAGGGTCATAACTTTTGCATATGACCCCTATTTTAGAGGCACGTGATAGCCCGTTGGAAAGGTCTTTCAGAGAACTACACATTTTTCCGTTAGACTATGACTCCATCTACAGTTTGATAGTGGCGAGCCCAAAAAACAATGTTTAGGGCCCCAAAACAGCCCTAAAAGTACATCAAGATGTGTTGACATGAAAACATACAAAATAAGCCAGTTGGATTAGGCGAGAGGCCACCCGTATCAACCTGGAGAATGTGTAAGGCTTCAGACAACCCCATAAGTGTAGAACTCACAATTATAAAGCAGTACAAAAAAACGTGTTGAACAAAAATGAACACGAGGAGCCAGTTTGAATAGATGGGTGGCCAGTGGTCACCAATATGCACCTGGATCACCTACATAGCAATTTTTAATTTACGACCATCCATACATGTAAACTTATCTATATATATTCTCAGGGAGTAATGTAGAACACAAAAGGTGTATGTTTATGTTATGAGCCCAGTTGAATTGATCATGCAATGTCTCCCTTCCTCCATTGGATATGTCCTCTTCTCAACATAAGATTAAACTAAATCTAGCAGCAATTCTACAATACCCTTATACTTACAGCTCCAAATTATTGAATCCAAGTTCACCTTCATCAACCCCTTGGTCTTCCACTATCTAAGTTCCAACCAAGGCATGAATACAAGTAATTCTAGGCAACAATGGTGCTACACCTTTCAAATATCCAAGTCTAATTTTCACCATATAGTCCTTAGGAAAACAAGAAACTCATGCTCATACCAAACTAATCCATTTTCCATGGACACGTCAAAATCGTCCAATGTATCTACACAATGGATACCATTAAAATAAACAATTATGTATCATGAGTATTATGACCAAAATTTATTTCCTTATTAATCATTTAATAGAATAAAAAATAGACAATTAATCTCATAAATATTCATCAAATAGTACATAAATGTTTTTAAGGAGAACTCGCATGGGAATAAACTCCATTTAATATCAATCTTGGATAATGTCAGTCGATGAGTATTTATAACTCAAATTCGCATAACCTCTAGGAATATTCCACATCCACAAGGATGCACGTATGTTTTACAGTGTATAGTACTCTTAGTTACAAAGTCATGCCCATCCTTTCCACAACGAGGTTTTTTGTGCTACTTATATGATTAGTATAATGCTCTCATTAATTATCAATCCGGGATTCGTAATCAACAGAGTTACAAGACACCAGTAAGAAAGGTAATTCTAATGTCATGAGTATAGAACTGTTCTAAATTATGCATGCTGGAAACAAAGCAAACTAGCAAACCAAAACACACTTTGGTTGTCTTTCACAAAGAGGCTATCTACTCCATTATGGCACATGCAAGTATGAGATGGAGTTCTTTTGATAGATCAACTCTGCTATCTGACCCAAAAAGTTAACTATGCAATCACACTTCTGAAAGGGAAATCACACATCAATTATCAAGACATAGAATGGGTAGTTCAATAGTCAATATACTGAGTATGCTGTGGTTCACAATGTGTTATTGTAAACTTCACTAGTTCTCCTTCAAATATGTCTGACTACTGCTGCCAACATTCATATCCATGAAACAAAATCAAATCCATAAAACATAGAGAGCATATGAAAAACAGAGTAAGTAAAAATCTCTAAACAATCATATACTCGAAACTCTAAATTGAACTATACTGTTATCATCTGAAAGGATCAAAGCTTCAGCTAGTCTAACATCTATACTATTGAAATCAACTACTAACACTAATCTATAAGAATGCTGACCTTTGTTGGGCGGTGGGCCCTTGCCGCTTCAATAGGTCAACGACTAGAGTCTACAGTCAACTTGCTTTCAATCCACACATTACTCTTACTCAAACTTCAAAACATAGAATCAAACTATGCTAACAACTCAACTCATATTCATTCATAAACGATCAAGACATGGAGATAAATGACGTCCTTCTATTAAACTTCAACTCAGAATATGGTCTACAATATGTAACACTGCTTCATATGTTGTGTTATGCTAATTCTCTACTACCTCCACCATCCTTGCCATGACTATTTAAACAGTCTTAGTCGTGAAACACAAGGAGGTGAAACCTTTAGCAGATTAGTCAATTGCCAAATTTACATATTTGGTTACATATTTTAAGCTTCATCCTCATGATACGAAGTGTATGAGGATGAAGCAAAAACAAACTAGCTTAACATAGCCTTGCTATAGTTTTGATGATTCAACAAACATCCAATAATTATCTTGGTCACGATCTGGAGCTAAACTTGGTATATTCTGCTTCCTGTATTGGTACCGGATCGTGACAGGTGAGATTCAGTAAATGGTACAGGATTTGAACAGTACGCAAGTGGTTGGTACTGGACTAGAACAGTCTGCGGTCATTGCTACTGGATCGTGATAGTGAATAGTTCGGTACCGGATCTGAATGGAAGGTGCACTTGGTACTGGATTCAGACAGTGACAATCTGGTGCATAAGTACCGGATGGCTGAGCTGACACAGAAATGCTGGACTCATCTAGAGGTCAAAGGTTACACGTGGCAATTTAAAACATTAGTACATGAAACATTTAGTCTCCTAGCTCAATAAACTACAAAATGCATGAATTCAATTCTACTTTACCTTATGACCTCATCAATGGCTAATGGTAGTGTTCTTTGTCATTTATCCAAGCTTAGGTAGGCCAAAAAGGTATAAATGAGGAGTATAATAGGGTAGTGGGGATGTCAACTTAGAGGTTCAACAAGGTTCCTTCTCACTTTTGTTGCAATAACTCTCTAAGTCAATTGTAATCCTCTAATTGGCTTCCATGGGTAGTGTTAGCGCTCTGTAATTTGCCCAAGGCTGTGGAGGCAGTCACAAAGGCAACATCAAAACCACTTCGATTCTTGGATCTAGCCCTCCAAGACTCAGAGAGGGATCTCTCTGTTTGATATAGATTTGTTTGAATAGATATTAGGCTAGCTAATGAGTTTGGATTTTAGATTTGAGGTGTTGGGAGATCTAAAAACTCGAATTTTCATTGGGCCATGGGATCTATATGTCAAATCAGGGATCTATCTCAAGCATAATAAGATCTTATCCACAGGGCAAGAAAACAAGACCATTGGATCTGATGGGATCAAGTGGAATGGATGAGAAGAAAAGATTACAGGTCCATCAAGCAGAGGAGCAACTAAGAATTCCTGTGCTTAACTTTAGAAGAAAACATGAAGATCATTAAAAAGGCAGAGACAAAGTGTATTAAACAAATTCTGCTCTTAGTCTTTATTTTACTTGATGAGATAGAGAGATACATATATGGAATTAAAGAGTAAGAAAACATTTACGCAGAGAAAAAACATCACCAAGAAGTCTCACGCAGGAATCCTGTAAACCATGCCTTATTATTTCTGGTAGATCATCTGGAATGTTACAAAGTATCCCCTTAGGGGCTGGGAATGAATAAATCAACAATCCACCTCTCCACATTTTCCTTATTACAATATATAAACCGACTCTCTCCAGGCTCAGGAGGTCAAGTTCAACCGCCTCGGCTAAAAATAACAACAAATTCCCAAAAATCCTGAACTATCCGCCATGAAAGACGGGTCGAATTTTTGCAAAAAAGGGGTCCGAACAGACATCTGTTTCTCTTCAATGCTGACACCTGGGAAAAAACTGAAGGAGTTTATTGTAGATGAGTATGTTTTAGACAAAAACCTCTTTTGGTTTCTCCAAATTCACCTCCAGCTCACTGTAACAACTCCCGCAAAATCAGGACTGTAACAGGAAAACCAAAAATCCAAAAAATGAGGCTGAAAGACAGCTTCGATTCTCCCAACTGGTTGCACCTTTGCAAAATCTGGAAGAGGTTTTTTATCTTCAGCCCGTGTTGAAGAAAAACCTCTCTCGATTTTTTAAAATATGTCTCCGTTAGACCAGAATCGCCTTCGGAAGATGACATGCTTAACAAGAAAAAATGGGCGAAATTTTGGAAAAGCGATCTTTTTTTGGGATAGGTGGTATTCCGGACCCCAGGTGGTAAGCGGTTTTAGGGGGGTCCGATGAACTATGGAGCCGCCACATGTCTATGAGTGGTATTTAGGAAACAACTTATCGGACCCCCATGAGCTGATGGGACGTGAGGGGGGGGTCCGATATGTATGGGGGAGTGGGTATAAAACTTAGGATATATATTTTTTTAGTTTGCTTTTTGTTTTTTTTTTTAATTTTTGTTTTTTGAATTTTATTTGTAATATGTTTATTACGTGTTTTTATTTTTTTATTTTAATGTTTTTGTATTTTGTTTATATGTTTTTTATTATGTTTTGTTTTTTAATTTATATATATATTTATTATGTTTTGTTTTTTTAATTTGTTTTTAATTAATGTTTGTTTTGTTTATTAGTTTTTATTAATGTTAATTAATAAACACTAACCTAATCACTAGTGTAACAACTAACTTAATTATTAATTAATTAATTAATAATTAGTCTAACATATTTTAATTAAACTAACTATACTAATTTTATTTTAAATTATCCTCTCAAAACAACTTTATTAGGCTAACAAGCATTAAAAAATGCCACTAACCCTTTAATATTATTCGATTACTATCCTAAGTTCATTTATTCATGCAGGGATGAGTGGCGGGCGAGCTATGGTCAACGGGACAAATGGGCAAGGGAGAGAGGGGCGCAACGGTGGATGAAAAATGCAGCAGGGTGATGGAGGATCGGGCGAAATGGATGGAGGGGAAATGGAAATAACCGAGAGACCAGCAAGCAAGATGTCTTCATCATGGGGCAATGCCAAATAACAGCGGAAGAATCAGGTTACCTATGATTATAGGACTCTAACAGGTAGAATGTCAAATATCTAAGCTCTCCCACCAATCCCTCTCTCGTTCCTGTAGCCTATCTTCTTATGGACCATCTCCAAGAATTGAATAGAATGATTCATCTTCTCTTAAGTCCCTTTAGTGATCAAATGATCTGTCACCCCTTTAGTAACCAACGTCAACTATCTAGCCAAAACATAATAGTTATTGAATGCCACATAGATATCCACTCTTCATTGAAATTTATCTAACTAACATAATATAACTAACAAGGCTCCTCCTAATTCTTTGATCTACATATTTCATTGAATATAATCGAGCTCCCATTATAGTCATCAACATATACACATCAATTGACCCAATATAGTAGATACATCAAACAACTTCATCATTGATATACTTTTACCATCTCTTCTTTGTCAGCGAGTCAACTTTGTTCAATCAACTTCCTCACTCAATCCCACCTCCAACCTCTAGACTTATTCTAGTCAATCCAATTCCATATCAATTGTCCATCGTCTTATGAGGCGAAGATGTGCAAAAGTGGCCCCATAATACAATTTTTGTGATGTCCTCCTTTTGTAGTGACCATTGTGAAACTGACCTCTTCAAAAATTGTGTTTTCAGTACCATTGGATAACCATGAGATGCACGAAGAAGGGATCTAGTAGCACTGTTGATGAAGACCAATTATGGGGGTCCTTCGAATCGAGTTTTCAATGGTTTCGATCCTCGGACCCGTGGGTTATCAGTCCCATGCATAAGATGAATACAACTGCCAACAGTAACTAAAATCCTCAATATCCTTTCTCTTCATAACCTGGATCACATATCGAAGTCTAATTTACCTCTGTTCCACCCTATGAAGTTCATAGGAACTTCATTGTCTTTAGCAGGTCTCGACACTGTATTGTCCAATAGTCTCGTGGCCCAACTCCCATATGACCTTGGCTATAACTAGGTACTTAGCATGTCGGGGTATTAACTCTCGTATGCCCATAGAACCCTTCCTTCTTCTCTTTGGACCCTTCCTTCCCATAGGTTGTCGGACTCCCTCTGAGGCAAGTCACTCCGATAGGCATAGGACTTCGACACACACGAACACTCTGAACCTTTCCTCCTTCTAGACCCCGATGGGTTTCGAACTCCAATCAAGCTATGACACTTCGATGACTTACCCACAACACTCTAACCATGTTGGCTCTGATAGAACACCGCCACATGCCTACTTCACACCTGTTGATCTGACAACTTCGAATAGATCTTTGAATAACATCAATAGAGGGAAACCAACTAGTTTGAAAATTACAACTGAATGACATTTTTTTTTATCATTAAATTGTTATTGCAATTTTTGCCAAGTTTAAGATTTCACAATATTGACGTATCATAAAAGTTCCAATATTTTCTTGATGCTATATTTGTTCATATGAATTTTTCTTTTATTGCACCAATAAACAATATGAATTTTTTAATAATATGAAATACATAGTAATATTTTATAGTTATGCATTTTTTTTTTTTATGATAATGCTAAAGGTTATGTATTTTTAATGTTTTAATATCATTATAATAATCACTCATTGTTAGAATATCATTTGCTACATTTGGAAAAAGATATCATATGCCACTTTACTCATCATCTTTACTAATATTTGATTTTTTTTGTCTTTTAAAAATATGAGCATGAATTGAACATTGAAAACATTGATATCATAGGCCACTTTACTCATCATCTTTACTAATATTTGATTTTTTTTTGGTCTTTTAAAAATATGAGCATAATGAATTGGACATTGAGTCCATTGTTTCAAAGGTTCACTCAACTTCACACATTCTGCAATCAAAGTGACAAATAATCAATATTAATTTGCATCTTATTATCAAAATTTATGTCATTACAATATGCATTAATAGTTCATTCATTGTAATAACTATTTCATCAACACTTTAATGATATTATTAATTTGTATTAAATTATGGATTACATAATATAGGGGTAAAGATGCACGCTTTCTATGTTTCAAAAAGTTGGTACATGTCACCAATGTCAAGGTTGTCACTTGAGTATCGAGATAGGTTATTTATTAAGTAAAAGTCCTACACTTCTTAGTCCCCACTATGACATTACATGAACAATCAAGGAGGAGGAATAGATAGGAGGAATCGATTAAGGATGTAGAGTGAAGGTTCAAATGGATGTGAATTAACATGTATGTTATATATGTTTATAAAATAGCGAGGAGGAATTGATTAAGGATGTAGAGTGAAGGTTTACAAAATAGTTTTTTTTTCAAAAAAAAAATTACTCTTTATATTCAAAAAGATATAAATGTTTACATTCATCAACCTTTTCTGAAGTTGATCCTTGGGTTTAATACACAATTCTTATCGAAAAGTAGCCAGCTAGATAGACTCCCTATCCATTACCAAAAACTACCAACATCTCTCCAAAAGGAGAATTTCTAGATTACATAAACAAACTCAAAAAGAAAACTATCTTTTTCTGCATCCAAGTCGTTATAGCATCAAAAAGAGAGGGGGACCCTCAATGTCGTCCTCCCACCGAGAGTAATTGATTCGACCAAGGGGCATTGTTAGCGCCTTTTTGACATGGTGTCTGCGTCCCTATTGTCTTCTCTGTAAATGTGGGCAAATGAAAGGCTCCTAAAGTGCTGAGTGGCTTCTAGTGTTCTTTCTTTCTAGCTCACTAGTGCAATTGCCTGGAGATCTACCTTCCTATTGAGTGAGTCAACTACAGTTTTGGAGTCCCCAAGCACCAACAAATCATTAATGCCCAATCTACGAGCCAAGATAAGCGTTGCCCATGCCCCCATAAGTTATGCCTTTGAATTTGAGCCTTGCCCACAATTGAGGGTCCACCGATAAAAGGAATGGTTATTTAAAAGTATCTTCCCCCTGCCCCACAGAGTTTGCCCCTTTGTTGCGCAGCTCCATCCAACCAAGCGATGATTCTGTTTGGCAGTAACTTTACTTTGGAGATGCGCACTAGTGGGTCTTTTACTCGATTTCCAAGCGTGGCTGCCGCTGCTATGGTTTTGTAGACCACTCGTTGAGTCGATGGGCAACCCGCTTCAAAGATTGCACTGTTCCTTTCTGTCCATATAATCCAACAGAGCAGGGCTGACAGTGAATGATATGAGTTGAATGAATTTTTCCAGTTGCTGAAACAAGAACTCACCATTGCGCATGTCCACCCATCTGTAATCTTTAAAATGTGTAAGACTTATTTCTAGACCACACAGGTAAACGAACATATCACAAACAAGTGTAGAACCGATTCGCAGTCCGATTTGCACAAGACACATTGGCTTGGTCCCGCCCATCCTCGAGCCTGGAGGTTTTCCCAAACGAGTATCTTGTTTTCGGCCAATAACCATATAAAAAGCTTGATCTTTATGGGGCATTCCCACTTCCACAGTTTTTTCCGCCATGCCTCATCTTTTTTAAACCAAATCTTAGCAGGAATCGCATTGTAGGCATTTTTTATAGTAAGCATACCTGTGTTGTCCCCTCCCGTCCACATGAGGGCATCCGACTGCTTCTGAAGGTGTATGCCTGCTCCTATCAAATGTTGTCTCAACAGATCCCACTTGACCTCATCTTCTCCTTCGAGCTCCAGAGTGGAGCCTTCCAGCTAGTTCTCACCTATCACTCCCTTGTTTTGAGAGCTCTTTCCTTGAAACAAAAAATATATTCCTTTACGGTGTAATCGGTCTAGAAGTGAAGGAGAAAGCAAAGAATTATTACCTTGTCCCAAGATGGTATCCTGTCTGAGATCAAATGACTTTCTGGAGCCAGGATTCCACACAATGCACTGGAGTATGATCGAGAGCGAGTTTAATAGGTTTTTCCAAGTCTGTGAGCCTCTCGATGGATGCGTTGAGGCAGATCTTAGCCAAATGTGAACCTGTTCACGAGGAAGATATTTGTCTTTTGCCACCTTTTTCCAAATTCCTGGTTTCATCATAACTCTCCATAAGGTGTTCACTGACAACACCCTGTAAAAGATGTGCAAATTCCGCAGGCCCCACCCTCGCAATGACTTGGGTTTTGAAACCACCTCCCACCTGTATAGATGATAACTCATGCTCTGCTTGCTGCCAGACCAAAGGAAGGCGAATATCAGTTGATGGATTTTCTTTAGAACAGACAGGGGAATGTGTGCAAGGGCCATCCAGTACACTAGTAAACTTTCCAGAACTGCCTTGACTAAGATGAACCTTCCTCCCATCGATAACATCCTATTGCACCAGTGATAAATTTTGCGTTCAATTTTTTCAATCAACCATCTCCAATCCTCTTCTTTATAGCTTGTTGGCTTTATGTAAAACCTCAAATAGTTGAAACCTTCCAATAGGTCTGTTGAGTCGATGTTATACAACAATTTTAGCTCAGCAAGGGTAGCATCCCCAACACCCGTGACCAGAAAATTAGACTTTTGATAGTTGATCATCAAACCTGAAACAATGCAAAATGTATTAATAATTTTATGTATCTCAGTCCATTCAGACAAATTTGCATTTGTCATGATGATCACATCATCCACGAAAAGTAAGTGCAAAATATTTATCAATCTCGAGATTTTTATCCTAGTCAGGATGCCTTCCGCTTGAAATTTTTTCAACATTATGCTGAGACTTTCCAAAACTAGAATGAAAAGAGGGGGCGACAGGGGGCAACCATGCCGAAGCCCTCGCTCACTATGGAAGACCTTTGTTGCTTCCCCGTTGATCAAAACCGCAAATACAATAGAGGAAATACAACCCATCACGTAGCTTGTGGTGGCCACCCCGAATCCGCACTGCAAAAGGATAAGGCACATATAATCCCATTTGATGCAATCAAATGCCTTTTTGAGATCCAGTTTCTGGAGGATAGCTTGGAGTTTTTTGGTCTTTATACTATGAATGCACTCATGTGCAGTGCCTATGGCATCGAGAATTTGTCTCCCCTTATGAAATCCTAACTGTTCTTCTGAAAGCGCCCGGGAGAGGATGGGGTGGATCCTCCTGGCTATGATCTTTGATATAATCTTGTAACAAAGATTACATAATGCAATAGGGCGGGAATCCAAAAACAATCGGGGATGATTTGTTTTAGGGATCAGAACAATACAAGTTTTATTTAGTTGTTTTTTTACTAACCCTCTAGTTCTTGACTCCTCCATGACGTCCAACAAGTCTTGTCCAATTAAATCAAAGTAATGGAGGTAAAATTTGACAGACCACCCATCGGGGCCCAGGATTTTTCCTTCGTGAATCCTTTTATCACCTCTAAGATCTCCTCCTTTGAACATGGTTTTTCCAGGGCTCTTACCTCCTCATCTGTTACCATTCTAGGGAAGAGTTTGGCTGTGTCAACCTGATCATTTAGATGAGATGCGCCCGCGTCCTGATAGAAATATTTGAAGTATCTAAAAGCTGCATGTTTAATGTCTTCCTTTTTTTGATGAAGCCTCCCTTCCTCGTCCTCAATATCCCATAGAAATTTTTTATTCCTTCGATAACTAGCGAATTGGTTGAAGAACCTTGTATTTTTGTCTTCACTAGCTATCCATAAAGCCTTGCTCTTCAACCACCATCTTTCCTCTTCCTCCACGAGTATTTTGTTGCGTGCTTCCTCTAGGCATCTCACTTTGTACTCAAGGTCATCAATCCGAACATCATGTGCCTTCAGACGGAGTAGTTTGTCCAGGTCTCGTTCTATTCTGCTCATCTCAACTTTTTCCTTGTTCTTTTTATCTTTTAACCAGTTTTTTGTAACGGCTTTTAAGCAATTAAGATTTCTCTCTAGACTACCCTGAGCATCCCCTTGAATAGGGAGGGAGGTATCATTCCACACTGATCTTACTAACTGATCAAATGAGTCCTCCTGCAGCCATGCGGGGTTAAATTTGAAAGGGTAAATTGCCCCAATTCCTTCTTCCCCCAACTGAAGGCATATAGGAGCGTGATCTGAGAGATAAGGTAGGTCAACCCATGCTCGAATTATGCAATAAGACATAATCAATCCTTTTGCCACAAAGAACCTATCTAGTCGCTTTGAAATTCCATCTGAACCCGACTTCCCGTTTCTCCAAGTTGGCAACACCTCATTAGGTGTCAAATCCACTAAATTATTTTTAGAGAACAAATGCTTGAATAAATCTGAAAGTGGATATGCCCGGGCGTTCTCTCCCGAAATCTCCTTGGAGCTAGTCGTTACATTCAAATCTCCCGCTAGGATAAGGTCTTCAACCACTAAGAGGCCAATGTTGTCAAGTTTCTCTCAGAAAATTTTGCGATCAGAGCACGGTCCATAGGTATTCAACAAGGTCATCTTTCTTGTCATCTCTAAGCAAGTACCTGTCAACAAGATCCCCCCTGAACTTAGAACATGTGTTAAATAAAAAAAGGTAGGGTCCCAAGAGACCAAGAGCCCTCCCGAGTTTCCAACTGAGCTTGTCATGCAGATCATCCATTCAGGTCGGAGTAAGTACATGAAGTTTCTACCTGTCACCTCATCCACCAGTGTTTCTTTAAGAAATATTACAAATGGTCAAACTTTCTCGAGGAGTCGTCTCATGGAGGCAAGTTTTAGGGGTCCTCCTACCTCTCTAATCTTAAGGGAGAGGAGGATCATGACTTGGCTCGAGCAAGGGATTTTAATCCTCTAGGCACCCCTAGGTTGATAGCAGATGATTGTGAAGCCGAACTCAAAGCCTCTGATCCGGCCTTTTTGCCTGCACTATGTGTTTTTAGTGGTGATAACTCCAATCCTATTCCCCAGGACCAAGAAGGGTCAGTCCCAGTTGCCTTCCCCACACCCGATGATGAAGGTAAGTCACATTGAAGGTTTGCAGGGTGAATAATGGACTTCCCTTGGTAAGTAGGGATAGGAATGGAGCCAAACAGAACTGAAGAGGCTGGGATAAGTGAAGAGAGCAAGTGTTCCAGTTCTTGGTCATTATAAGTTGGCTCAGCACAACCTGAAAGTGAGGGAGAATCATTCTCTTCAAAGGGGAATGGAAGCGCCGAGTCAATCTATTCCCGAGGTATAACAGAGACTCTCGAGGGTTCTGGTATTGGTGGCGGAGGAGAAGAGTGTGGTGGGGATTCCATCTCCGAAATCCTGGCCCCTAAATCCTGTGAACTCAGATTTTTTTGTGCCAACGATTCAATATTAAGCCTCTTCCAAGTAGAAAGAGTATTGTACAGAGAGGGACAATAAGTTTTTATCTTACCGACTAATGATTCATCAAGTAGTCCTGAACTGTCATCCCTCCTCTGATAAGATAATGCATCCATTCCAGTCAAATCCGACTGAGAATCGTAACAATCAAAACCAATATCCTCCGCTAGGTCCTCCTTTGTCAGAGCAGGGGGGAACTGTGAGAATTCTCTTCTCAGATGGCTTGTCCTTTGGCAAATCGAGCACCAAAAAGGAATACCCAGATAATCTAAGTGTTGTGCAATGAGGAGGCCCCTCCACTCTATCTCCATAGATTCAGGCAACCCAGTGTGTATTTTAATTTCCACTAAGACCTTTTCCATTCGTTTATCTGAAGCAGATAGAGCCTGTGCATCCACCCATAGGAAACGTCCTAACGAGTTGCCAATGAGCTCAAGCGCCCGTTGGTTCCACAATTGAAGAGGGAGGCCCAAGAAGAGAACCCTGATGTGTCTGTAGCTGAAG
>JASDQU010881006.1:3760-16208 GCA_032191745.1 Picea mariana
CATCCAAGAATCAAGGGACCCTATCCCCCACCTATGTATAGAACGTTGTTAATTTACTAATGATCACTCCTTACAAGACGTGGTTTGAAAATTAGAGGAGATTGATTGAGATACATTGTTCCCCCATTTTCCTCTTCAATCCAAGTGAAGATGTTGAGTTATTAAGTGTATAAATTTGCCTCTAAGTATCAGGAGAGAGGATCCAAAATTATGAATATTGTGTTAATTTTTGTTAAGAATTCTTTTGTTGAAGACTTGGAGCTATGCTCTTGATCTACTATTTTTTTTGATGAAATAAATATGTTTTTTTTATTATCTTATTAAAGTTTCCTCGAGGTTCCTTGTGCTTATTGGATAGGTCCCACTGAAGAGGGCTCAAGGACCCTATTGCAATTTATTTTTTTCTTTCATGTTAATGTGTTACCATTTAGTATTTTTATTTCTCTTTAAATATTAAGATAATTATGCATGGTAACCTATGATTTATGTCAAACTCTGATTAATTGTTATCTTCAATAGGTCTCCTATAGAAAGGCTTGGAAACCTAATGGGATGCTCAAGGGTATCTTCTCAAGGATAAAAATATCAGCCATACCTCAATATATTTTAGTCTAGCTTTGTCAATACTTTGGAAGACTCCTGCAAGCTTCTTAGGACTCTTTTGGGCATCTTGTTGGATCTTCCTGTAGGATTGTTACAATTCATGTAGAACTATTATAGTTCCTGTAGAAACTTCTTGTAGGGGTGTTTTAGCTCAAGTTTCCCAATTTTCTCAATCATTTTTTCATGAATTTAGCAATAGACAATAATATAACATATGTCTTGATATTGACTCAAGGGTTAGACATAAATTTGTTCATTTAGTCTATTCACTAATTCAACTTCTTTAATGGAATTTTGTGTCATGCAATATAATTAGTTCCATGATTTATAATCAGTTTACTATTTTCATAGTTTAGTATTCTTTATTTTATGCCAATAGACTAGATCTCCTATATTATTAAATAATACTCATTATGGTAGTTAGATATAATAAATGTAAGATGACTTCTTAGAAGGTTCCACTTCTAGAAAGTTCCTCCTCTTGAATGTTCATAGGTGGTTGGTAGCACTATATAAATGGGTTCAAGCAATATAATGAGAAAAGTTTAGAAGTATTGTATTTGGAGCAATATCTCAATAAGTGGACTCCCCCTCGAAGAGGCAAGTGAACATGAGAGGATCCCTTCCATAATAGGATCTATTGTATGGTGTTGTGCTACCTCAAGAGTTTTGTTATAATTAAATTGTAGTTATTTGATATTTCTATGAGGATATATTGAGGTGTCTTTGTATTTAGATATTTGGTTCTTAACAACTAGTATCAGAGTGCATTCCTTGGTAGGAATTGTGGACAATTCATTTTTTTCTATTTTGCAAATTTTTTCGGAGAAGGAAAAAAGAGCCACAACATTTTGGATGATTTATGTATATTTATGTGTCAATTTTATATAAAATGGTTGTATATATGATTTC
Source organism: Picea mariana (assembly GCA_032191745.1). Lineage (NCBI taxonomy): Eukaryota > Viridiplantae > Streptophyta > Pinopsida > Pinales > Pinaceae > Picea > Picea mariana. The sequence continues at coordinate 5,276 of JASDQU010881006.1, forward strand.
CTCTCATAAAAACACCCAATTTTAAAAAAAATTGTCCCGGACGGAGTCCGGGAAGTAAAGTTATCGACATTATAAAATCTTGAAATTTTCAGGGTTTTTCTATGGATGACTGCATGATTTTTCTAATTTTTGTAGTAGGTGGAGTTGAATTTTCCTAAAAACATATACAGATATGAGTTTATCTTTCAAAAAATATCTTATTTAAAAAATAAATCTCTCAAATTGGAGATCTGTAAGTGAAGATATAGCCGATTTAAAATCAATCATTTTCTAGGGTCTTTGTGATGACATCAAGATTGCAATGTTCATAACTTTTCACAAAGTGCTCAGATTACTACTAGATTAGTGCCAACAGATAGAGTATTTTCAGTTCTTTCTTATGGAATATTATATGAGTTTTTTCTGATGGATATGCGATGCACTCCAACCTCTACAAAATTTCCAATGTCTCTAAAATATATCGGTGATATAATAATAGAACACCTTCCAATTTATCCTACCATTATGACAGAATATGCTCCAGAAGAAATTGCTTGGCATGCTTTCGAGCATGATTGTGATTCTTGGTACTTTTTCAATTCAGGAGATCCAAGGGATATAGAACAAGGAGATCATTGGTATTTACATCTCGACATAATATAATCAAGAAATATATGCTTGGTATGATTATGGGGATGATTGTGATGATTGGTATATGGATTGTTGTCATTTATGGGATGAAAACCACTTTCATATTTTATTTGATGACTCTACTCCACCTTCTGTAGATAACATCAATGTGACAAATCAAGAGCCAGTTATGACTACAAGTGTCGAACCTGCATATTCTACAATGGTATTATTCCTTCACGATTAAACTAAGATCCTTTCTCACTATGTGGATGGATATTCTTATTTGGATCCACATGACAGGTGTCAGTATTTGCAACATATTTTCAGTTTTTTATTGGGTTCTGTTATCTTTTGTGTGGATTTCACCTGAGCACTTGGACATGGAACCCTGATTTACATTGGTGGTTGGACTACTTCGTCATGGTGGCTTTCATTTCAACATGGGACCCTGGTTCTCTAGTATACTTTAGCACTATGGTCAACACTTATGCATGGGACCCTAGTATATGGTTGTACACTCTCATAACAAGCGTTGAGGATAACTCTTTCATAAGGGGGATAAAATGTTAGGTAGCTAGAGAGGTAGTGGAGAGGCCCATAGGGCCCATAGTGATAATAGTGGAGGCCATTAAATGTAAGGTGGCATAGATCAACTATAGTATAAATAAGTCTCAATATGATAGTTAGATATAATAAATGTGAGAGGACTTCTTAGAAGGTTCCACTTCTAGCAGGTTCCTCCTCTATAATGTTCAAAGGTGGTTGGTAGCAATATATAAAGGGGTTCAAGCAAGGTAATGAGATAAGTTGAGAAGTATTGTATTTGGAGCAATAGTTTAATAGAAGGATTCTCCATCAAAGAGGCAAATGAATAGGAGAGGATCCCTTCCATAATAGTATCTATTATATGGTGTTTCCCCACCTCAAGGGTTTTCTTATAATAAAAGGGTTTTCAGGATTTTTTTTTCAGAAAAAGATGCATGATTCACATAGTAAGTTATAGTTCTATTTTTGGGGTTTTCATAACAAGATGTATTTTACAAGAAATTATGATGGCCCTGGTATTTAAGAGGTAACAAAACATAGTAAATCATTCAATAAAGAGCATTGGAAAGTGATGATAAATTTGATTTTACAAGGTGATGAAGCCATTTGGTGGAATTCACTTAACTATAGAAAAATGATGGCACTCTTTGATGAAGAATTTGAAAAATTCTTTTTAGAAAAATGGTCTCAGGCCAAGAGTAAAGAAAGAAGCAAGGGTTTATTTTCATGTGGAAATTCTATATTACAGGTTAATGGATGTATTTATAAAGAAAATATCATTGTTTCTATTAAACCTAGTTTCCTACATAATTTTATCAATGTTCAATTGGCTAATAGATTGCAAGTCCCTTCAAATAATGTTCAAACCATAGAATTTGAGGGTGAAAGCATTCAATTTTTTAAATATTTGAATCTCGCCATGGACAAATATGTGTTACATTGAAATCTTTCTGCTATAGATATGGATGTTGTGGACATTATTTTAGGATATCCTTGTATGTACTTAGTTGGTACAGTTAATATTGATGTGAAAAAGAAGTCTTTAAAGCTTTGGTATAAGAAAAAGAAAATCACATTGCAATATTTGTCTCTTAGTAAGAAAGATGGGCCCACGAAGGCTAGCAAAGAAGTTATTTCTGAGTCCGAAGTTGATTCAGAGGCAAATTCTATAGAAGGAGATGAATAAAAACCATGGGAAGGACACAATAAGGAAGATAAGGAGGTCCTTGACTCAAAAACACAATGTGTTGCAAACTTGGAGAAAAAAAACATAGATTCCTACACTTGTTGTATATCACCATCCAAACCACATAGAGAAACAATAGTCATCAAGGCAAGGGTGTGAGTATCAACACATTTATGCACCAGCAGAGAAACAAAAAGGAAACTGATCAAGAGGTGCGTGGAGGACTACAAGCACTAAAATAAGACATCAGGCTAGATAAAAAATTACATAGAAACCCCAACATGATGCGGAGAAAGATTAGGATGGAAAGGAAATATTTGGACACCATCTTCGACTTCCATTAGGATGGAAAGATGGTCATACTTGGTACCAATTAGCTACATTTCTTAGCCTGTCATATTCTATGGTTTCCTCATGTGTTTCAAGGATGAAACATGTGAAGGGGGAGGGAATGTAGTATACCTAGGGAGGTAATATGGGGTACCTAGATAGGTACCCAATGAGAATGTGGCTATGTATATTCAATTTAAGGTGGAATAGGTCCACTATATTATTAAATAAGACCCATTATGGTAGTTAGATGGAATAAATGTGGGAAGGCTCTCTAGAAGGATCCTAGGAGATAGAGAGAGCTATATTAACAAGTGTAAGCAATGTAATGAAACATAGTAAATAATATTGTGAAGGTATCAAGCATTGCTTGAGGAGTTTTATCCTTCCTCAAGGATTAATATATAGGTTACCCTAACTCAAGGGTTTTCTCCATTTCTTGTGTTCAATATTTTGATGAATGTTTTGGTTGAGATAAAGGTATATTTCCATATATATTCAGGTACTTAACAATCAACCTCACTACAAAATTTGTGTCATGAAAAATATCAAGTGCTTTCACTTTGAGTGAGTATTGATAGCTCCTTGTCACATTATTTGCATATTATGATTATATGAAAAATAAAAAAAATAGTTGCATTTCCTTTACCTTTATGAATGACCCGACCTAGAGATAAGAAAGGAAAATTTTTACCAAAAAACCCCACTCCAAAAATAGGTCCAAGTATTCCAGAAATTGGTCCTGAAACACTTGAAATTTTCTTGGAAAGAAAAGATAGAGAATTTGAAAACCTTTCAGATGAAGGTTAATCTCCATCACCTCGTACCATGGATGGTGAAGAAGAGATGGTAGAAGTATTTTATTTTCCCATACATGAAACCAATGGAGAGACTAAGATGTAAAATATTAATATGTATTCCTTGCCTCATTTCTATGGTCTTCTTTTAGAATATCTTGATGCCTTCTTATCTGATTTTGTAGATACATGTAGGACATATGATTATACTATAGACGAACAAAATCTCAAACTTTTCCCTTCTACTATGAAGGATTCATCTCTAAGATGGTTCATCAGCTTGGAGGAAAACTACATCACAACTTGGGATAACATGAAGATCACCTTCAGTGAAAAATGCAAGGAATTATTGTAGAGAAATGGACACAAGAAATGAGAACTTCAAAATCATTCAAGGACCTAACGAATCTCTAGAAGTCTTTGTAGAGATATTTCAGCTAAGCTATAAAAGAGCTCACAACTGCACTCTGGATGACGACTAACTCAAGTTTGTATTACTCAGAGGATTAAGAGAGGATCTCATGGAAACACTAAATATCCTATATAATGGACATATCAGCCATATTGACTATCATTATATGAATAAAATATTCAAAAACCATTCTAGATCCTCCAGGAAGAAAGGTAGAAATGGTAGAGGAATGGTACCTCGATCCTCTAACCATGTAGCTTATATAAAAAATGAATTAGGAGGGTTAATAGAAGATATGAAATTGACATTTTTCATTCTTTATCCATGAAAATGGATACCTTTCATATCAAGAAGAAACATGAGGAATCAGAAAGGGAATTAGCTATTTATTTCCCTAAATGCACCAAGAGGCATATTAGGAATTCCCTTTATAACTTGTAGATGTTTGTGGTATTTTTTAAGAAGATCATGAAAATGATAAATTTCCTTCTTTTCCATGATTGAAAGCTACATTTCGAGGAGCAGAGGAGAATCTGGAATCATTATGCTTCATCAACCAATGGAKACTTGGAACACCATGACACTTCCAAATAGGTTTGAACTGTAATCATTATCAAACATTTGGTGCATATAATACACATATGTCTTCTCAACATTGGTAKAATCCAAAACCATCTCCCCGTACAATTTCAAATCCATGGAAATACMAAGGGTAACCTATCCCTCCTCCATACAAATCATTCCCTAACATTATACAAAACCAAAACTYRTAGTGGAATCAACCTCCACAAGGATGGATACCCTAGAATATCCAACAATATGAATTAATGCCTCCTCCTCCTCAATACRATAACATTKTTCAAAAAAATGTTCCTCCTAAAAAACCACAATTGCATGGTTAACCTACCCCTAATCCAAATAAAAGCAAGTTCAACCTGTGTACAACAGTGTTCAAACAACATATCAGACTTAGTCCTTGCATGCACAAGCAATTAATATTATATTAGGAAACGTATTACAATAACAACCAAATATCATAAAATAAGTAGAAGCTAAAAAAGATGATTTTATCTTACCATAGCCACAAACCTCACCTTATCATGAAAGACTAAATGAAAAGGAAACATATACATTTAAAGAGAATGAAATTTTAGGAGAAATAAAGAGTTTGTGGATGAATATACCTCTACTACAAACCATCAAGGATGTGTCCATTTTTAATAGATTCATAAAAGAAGAGTGCATTAGAAGGAAAGGGAGAAAAAGAAAGGACACCCCTACAATAAATGTTATAGGACTGCTCGTTGACCTTATGACTGGGAATATGATTTTACCTCAGTACTTAGATACAAGAATCCCTTTGGTGAATATATGTGCACTATCTTTATCTAGTCTACCACAATTCCTTCTCCTAAAATGATATGTCCTAATTAAATAATTTGTGTCTCATCAAATGAGCATTTAGAAATTTTTCCATACAACTTGTTCTCTCTAAAAGAAATTATAACACTTGTTGTAAATGTTTTTCATGATCCTATGACATATATGAATCTATGAAGATTTCATCCAAAAATACTTTCACAAACTTATCAAGGTACTCTTGAAATACTTCATTCATTAAAGTCATGAACATCCCGGGTGCATTCATCAATACAAATGGTAATACTACAAATTCAAAATTTCCAAATCTAATCTTAAAAGAACATTTAGGAATATCTTCTTCCTTTATTCTCAATTGATGATATCCCGATCTAAGATCTATCTTAGAAAATACCATGACTCCTTTCATATGATTAAATAAATCATCAATTTTAGGAAATGGATATTGGTTCTTTATAATTTCTTTTTTCATATGTTGACAGTCATTACAGAGTCTCCATGATCCATATTTCTTCTTTACAAATATCATTGGTGCTCCCCATGGTGAGACGCTCAATCATATAAATCTCAAATCTAGAATTTCTTGTAATTGTACTTGTAACTCTCAAAATTTTGGTATCATCGTGTGATAAGGAGACCTTGTGAAAGGTTTTTTTCCTGGTTTAAGTTAAATCATGAACTCCAATTCTCTTTTAGGTGGTAATCAAAGAAATTCCTCTATAAATATATCTAAAAACTTTAATAATATTGGATACTTTTGTAAATTGGTTGAATCATCCTTCTTATTTATAGATATTACATCATATAATTTACATCCCTTTTTCATACTCTTCTTAAGTTGTAATGCTAAAATGAACCTTAGTGACACTCCCTTTTCTTCCTGAATAAAATACTTTTATGACCTACATCATCTACAAAATAGCGTTTCTTACTCTTAGTCCAATACTGCATCATGCTTCTCTAATCAATACATTCTTATTACTATAGATCATAAAATCACAACATAGTTAAATATAAAGATACTAGGGCTACACACACATCTATATCATTTTCCTAATCTTTAACTAAATGACCTACTTCCTATTTCATTCAAAAATCCATCTATACTTGGTTAAAATATTTTTGATCTATTACATTTTTATTTTTAATTTCGACAATGCAGTATGAGAAGTAATACCTTTTGTTTCCCCTACATCCATTAATATTGAAAAAAATGAAATCGTTAATCTTACTTATGTCTCCAACATTATCGATTGATGTTCATCCTAGTGTTTGTTGATTACTACATGAATTATGTGGGATTTACCTAGATCACCAACTATCATCTTAATCTTCCCTCTATTGGATCAACTATGTGCTCAATGACACTTTCTAAAAATGTGGTCCTCCATATATCCAACACCCCCTATTAAGAGATTGGCAATGACTACCTTACTAAGAAAATCAGGGTCTATAACTTTATTATATTGGTCAAGTTGTTTCATTGGTGGCTAGTATTGTGGTCTCTTTTTCCCTATCAACCATCTTGGTGTATTCATCACTAGTTCCCTTAGCACATCTTTGCATATCAATATAGGTCTCGAGGTGTTAATTGACTATGGTGTTGATCTATGTTCTCCTAACCCTAAATATATCAATGGTCTATGTTGACCACCACCTGCAAGTTCTTCCTCGACTATGATATCCCTATGAACTACGTTATGTAAGATACTAGGCATCAATATCCTCACCTTGGCTTTAATATTATAATTCATCCCAATACACAAAATTGTTGACTTGCAAATTTTGGGTATTCAAATATAGCGCATATCTCAATAGTTACATGAACCTAGCCTCATACCTAGGAATTGATGTGTTACACTATCTAAGTGAGATAAATTCATATAAATTCTTCAAAAATGTAGATTTTTCTTAAATGCTCCTTAAATAACTCCCATGAAACTTTAGACACATCCATCCCTAATTGTGGCAATAGAGTCTTTTACCAAAATAAGGAACTTCCCTTTAATTGGAATATGTCCATCCATACATTGAGGTTGGAGGTATAATCCCTCAAATAAAAGCACATTGCCATGTTTTTCAACCAATTTTTAGCTTCATATCCATCTATAGGACCCCAAAACACTAAAAAATTGACTTTTCCATCTCTTTGTGCATATGATTGCTTACAATATTTTGTGATCCTTCATCATGCATAAGCACTCCTCCTTGTTTCCTTTTCTCACTATCCATTAATACATTAGATATCATCTCAAACGCGCACCTCATTTTGATTACCTCTCCTACAAGTAACATGTTCTTCTCCTCTGAGAGGCGAATGCGAATCTGTAGGTTGAAGTGGAGGACATATGCCTCAACCCTTGGCTATCCTTCCTTTCCTTCCTCTTTTTTCTATATTCACCTAGAATGAGAAGAAGATTATATTTAACTAATTTACTTTTCTTTTAGTTAAATAAATATCGATAACATTGATTGCACATATAATAATAAATGGGTCCAAAGCTCTAGTGTACTGAACATATTTCTAATACCAGATGTAACACCCTTTGAGTCCTAACTATTAAACTTATTCATTGAATGAAATTTATCATTTAATATAGCATATTTTAAACATAAAATGTGAACTTCGCAAGAATATATAAAATTGCACCATGTCTTACACGCGTTAAATCATTTAAATCACATTAAAATCCCAATACTCTAACTCTACTAATTATCTTAATCAATAATCAAAAAATCATACCCACTATTACTATTTAAGAGTTATATAGTAATTCATAATTTATTAAAGTTATATTAAATACATTTAGTTTATAATTATGTTATATATATATATATAAATTTAGTTTATATACTTTAATTCTATTCATTTAATAGATATATCGATGTTTTATTCTCTAGTGTGACTGGGTCTTCTAATATAAACCATATCAACCATTATTCATAGTGATTCAATGTATATTTCCATTACGTTTATGACTCAACAATAATAGTATAAGTGAACCAATTAATTGAATGATTTCCATATGCATTATAAGAGCAAACTTTACAACCTAACTAGCCTCTGAAGTTTCCATCAGTAATATAGCATAATTCAAAAACACAGGATAAGAAGCAAACTTTACAACCTAACTAGCCTCTGAAGTTTCCATCAGTAATATAGCATAATTCAAAAACACAGGATAAGCTATACATGTATTAGATACAAGTTTGAATACTTTCACATGTATATACATTTTTAACTGATAAATGATAATTATAACCATATTCTTAATACACATGGTATTCATGGATGGCTCGCAATGTAACGAAATAAGGATTCCAGATCTGTCCTTCATGGTGGAGATTAGGGTTGGAATTTCCAATCCGACCATCAAATTTGATGGTTTTTCGATGTCATTTTTGAAATGTTTAATGAAGACTAAGAATGTTAACCATTTTTTATTTTTATTTATCAAATTCTATCCATGAGGAAACGACTATCATTGCTGGAAGGAAGCTAAATTGAATTTAAAATATAAGATATTTCTGTCAATGAATTCAGAGTTTGACTTCATACTTTTGTAGCAAAATTGTTTCCTTCGATTTAAATAACTAATTCTGTCTTTCCGGGGATTTTAAACCTGGAAAATTTAATGGACAACAAAATTTAGCATTGTGCCATTTAGCAATATTAAAGTGATTGAAAAATTATTAGAAGATTGTATAACATGTAAACAATTGCAATGTGAATTCAATTATTTAAATGTCATTTTAATGTAATTATAATTTGTTTAAATTAAAAAAAAAATTAATAATAATAATAATAATAATAATAATAATAATAATAATAATAATTATTATTATTATTATTATTATTATTATTATTATTATTATTATTATTTTTTGTCTCCGAGGTGTAGGAATCCAACCATGTTAAGGGTTGGTGTGGCTAAGGCCGGGTGCGATCCCCGGGTTTCTCAAGCCACAGGTTAATCGCATAGCCAACAGGTCCGCACAAATTAACAAACAAAAAAAAAATAATAATAATAATTTAATTTTAAAAATATCAAATTAAATATACTTATAATTTGTAAAATTTTAAATTAAAAAAAATATAATAATAATAATAATTATTTAATTTTAAATATATAAATTGATATATAATTTTTTTTTTTTTAACTATTTAATTACTAAAATTTACACAATAATGATCGATTACAATATCGAAATATCGATAAAACAAGAAAATTAATTCACACAATAAAGTTTGGACTTTGAATGGGAATCCTTAAATACAATCGATCTCTCAATAATTAACAACACAAACTTATCTATTTGATATACAATATAACATCATTACCTATCTATCATTCCAGCAATGCAATATAAATCATATCAAGTAATTTGATACTAAGACAAATTCAAATAAATAATTTCAAATTTGATTAATAATTCATTTTCATTGCTCATAACCATTTATAATTTCACAAATTAATATCAATATAATTTTAAAAAATATGAAAATTACAATTTCACAAATTAATATTAATATAATTTAAAATATATATATATATATATATATATATATATTATTATTATTATAATAGATAAAAAAAAATATGAAAATTACAATTTCACAAATTAACATCAATATAATTTAAAAAATATAAATGATAAAAATTACCATCATCAATTGAAGTTAATTGCCAAAATTGACTTGTGTACTTTACTTAATACCTTTTAAGTGAGTTTGGGATTTTTAAAAGATCAATCGATTGGCAAACCTATCAAATGCTTTGGGCACTCTCTTTCCCTAAGGATTTTCTAGTCACAATGAGATTTTATGGAAAAATACCACACTAGAAATTTGAATCCATCAAATTTGAGAAGAATCTTCACTTCTCAACAAACTTCAATACACTAAACTATGAACAAATATTAATAAAAAATTACTTTAGCATTACCATATCCAGCCAAACGTATCTTCTCCATATCCCAAACTCTCCTTTTATAAGTTATGTGATTCTTGTTCAACCCATGAAAAAATGTATTTTACTTAATGATTGTTTATTTAATATTCACCCACCCATGTGTCACTCATATGCACAAGTACACATGTAATTATCTATTTAAAATTATAAAATAATGAATTATTTTCACCCAACTCACACAACATTTCCTATTTTCAATCCTAAGTGTTCCCTTGATCATTATTACATATAGAGTTACTAGTTTAGTTATCTTTTAATTCACTTGAATTCTTTTTCTCACACTTCAATTTGAATTTCCTCTCCTTGACTTAAGGGTGCACTCATAATTAGTTTTTTTAAATTAATAATTAACATACTTTCATTTCATACATATTCTCTTAATACAATCATTTTATTCTTAACTTCAATTTATCTATTTATGTGATTATTTATACTACACTCATTTAATTAATGTTTCATTTCTAAGTAAAATTCATAACATTTAATTAATGTTTCATTTCTAAGTAAAATTCATAACTATATGATTGTTTTCTGTTAAAATAATTCTCTTTAATCATTTTTAATTTAATGTTTTCTCATTATAACATTAACAATTCATTAATCATATCAAAAGTTTTATTTATCTCATGCTGAATTACCTTATTGTATTTCCAAGAGTATCATGATTCGTATGCCCTTCAAATATCCAACTTTTTTT
>JASDQU010881007.1:0-10718 GCA_032191745.1 Picea mariana
TATCATCAAAAAATACTAACAAAAATTTTCGAACGAAGGGCTTGAAAATGGAATTTATCAACCCTTGGAATGTGGAAGGTGCATTTGTAAGGCCAAAAGGCATGACTAAAAATTCATAATGGCCTTCATGAGTTCAGAATGTTGTTTTTGGGATATCTTCTTCCTTCATTCTAATCTGATGATACCCTGAACGAAGATCCTATTTTGTGAAATAGATTTCTCCATGTAGTTCAACTAACAATTCATCAATGAAGAGAATGGGAAACTTATCTTTAATAGTGATCTTGTTGAGATCTATATAATCTGGACACATACGCCATGAGCTATCTTTCTTAAATACCATTAACACTGGTGCAGAGTAAGAACTTTGGATAGGTCTAATAATGCTAGCCTCTAACATTTATTCAACCATGCACTGAATTTCACTCTTCTGGGCATAAGGGTATATGTATGGCCTGATGTTAAGAGGAACACTCCCAGGAATTAGGTGAATTTCATGATAATGATTTCGAGTGGGTGGAAGATCTTTGGGAATATCTTCAAATACTTTGGAATGCTTATCAATGATCCCTTGGAGATCTTGAGGAATAGATGGCTTAGATGTTTGAACATATAGTGAGCATAGTTATGCAATAACGCCTTGATGCCTCTTTTTCCATAATTTTGTTATGCCATTAGAGCTTATCACCTTACCAGGTTTCCCTGTGATACCTCATAACTCAATTTATTTTCCTTCCAATGAAAATTTCATGAAAAGTTCTTGAAAATTAAAAGCCACTGCTCCTAATGATTGTAACCATTGGATTCTCAGTACAACATCAACACAACCCATGGGTATAGCAATCATTGGACTATTCATTAAATACTTCCCCATAGTAAGATTGATCTNTATGTGTCCTTCAATCTTGAGGGTTTGAGGAGTGCTAATTCCATCCAATGCATTACATGATATTGTGGGAGTCAACTCTTTAGATGAAATTTCTTCTACATTTTCATCTTGAGATGGTTCTTTCTCTTGTTCTTCTTCCTCTTCACAATCTATGTAGAATAATGTCTTCTCACCACACTTATGTCCCTTACTATACTTGTTGTCACAATTAAAGCATAAACCTTTTTCTTTTCTTTCCTCCAATTGTTGAGTTGTCAACCTTGTAGGTTGAGGTGTTTTATAAGAAGGAGCATTATTCTCTCTATATATGTTAGTATTGGTCCTTCTAGTAGCCATAGCCATATTTTTACTTTCAACATTTCTTTCCACCTTAAATGCATTCTCCAATGATTTGGGTTCCCAAAGGCGAACCTGTTGTTGAGTGTTATCCTTTAAAGTTCCTATGAATACATCAATCAAGTGCTCATCTGGAATATTTGTTACCTTTATATTCAATATTTGGAAGTTCTCAATGTGCTCGGTAATTGAACCCTTTTGCTTGAGATTTATCAATTGGCTAAATGATGTATTTCTCCTTGTATCCTCATAGTGTGCTATCATTTCTTCCATGACAATTGTCCAAGTGACAAGTGATTTGAGAGAACAAAGCCATCGATACCATACAAATTGATTGGGTTCTAAATATAAAGAAGCAATTTGTACCTTTTATGTATGTGGCACATTATGTATATCAAAGAATTGCTCCATCTGAAGTATCCATGTGATTGTTTCCTCACCATCAAACTTCCTCATATCGATCTTAGGAACGTGGTTGGTCTTCAACCCAAAGTTAGAGTTTCTCCATTCTTGATTCACCTTCCTTGTGTCCTCATCATGAATTTCATGGGATACATTTTCACTTTTAGGTGTCCTCTCTATTAGGAAATTTTTCAATCCTTCTATGATATCCCCTTTTAAACCATCCATCTTAGTATCCAACTTATCTTCCATTGAATCCATCATCTCTTGTAGTTCATATTTGGTTATTGTCTCCTTTTGTAAATCATTTATGTCCCTACACATTTCTTCACCTTGATCAAGAGTCCAAGTAGGATTGTCCGTAGTCTTATTTGGTTTAGAGGTTCCCTTTTTTGATGGCATGTTGGCCAAGTATCACTTTAAATCTTGATTTTGAGGTGGTTATGCTAGACAATCTTCCCTTTATTGCATCTCCAAAATTTTGGACCTTCTGAGTATGAAATTTTATTTTTTGTAGGTCTCTAACATTTCTTCTCTTAAATTCCACAGGTCTGATAAAAATTGGATGTGTCAAGTCGAATTTACAATAACTTCCCTGGAACTTGCTTCTTTTTGTCCTTTCCAAGAGATCTCACTTGTATAGCATGCCCCACACAAAATAATTGATATAAAATTATGAAAATGATACCATAACTACTACAGACTGTCCTCTATCCAATGCAACTAGTCTCACTCAATTTGGATACTCTAGAAGGAATTTCTGATTGTTTTACCCGGAACACCTGCTTGAGACTAGTCAATAGAACTAGTTAGATACCCTATCTTCCACAGGGTGTATCTACAAATTTAATATGAACCAAAAGATGAAATTTATACCATAGATACCTTACTAATTTTTTCGAATATCCTATAGATTTCAGGGTTTGAAATGTTACAGAACAAATTTTATAGCGAAAATTCCGCAATGACTCAATTCAGGATGATTCCAGAACCCTATCTTACAAAGGCTATATATCCAAAAGTATAAAGGCCTCATGAGCTGAAATTTTAACCCAACGTACCTTGATTCATCTACCAAATATCCTCCAATCCATTCCTTCTGAATAATTGTACCAAAAAATTTATAGAAAAAATTCTACGGTGTCTCAGATGTAGCAGCGAAACCCCAAGACCTTGAGCTCTGATACCATATGTTAAGAACCAAATATCAATATAGCATAGAAATACATCAGAATAAGTACTCAACGCTTTAAAAAAGAGATAATTTCAGATAATAATCCTCTTCGAGGGGGAAACCTCCTTTTACCCCACATAAATGTTCAAGTACAAGATGATTCCAAATGAAAATGTCTCCTTGGTATATATAGGAGACTAGGAGGTATAATTTCAACTAATGGAATAAAGACGACATAAATAAAATAACATTACTAATGTAATATGCCCCAATTAAGGGGTAATGAGCCAATATCAGGGCTTAATATTGATTCGAGGTTACCTGGGTCACCAATGTTCCCAACAAATGAGAAGCACCAAAAATATCAAACAAAGGTGTTGTGGATCAAGATATATTCCCAAGTGCCTTAGGAAAACCAAAATATGATGGGTTCATGCCAAAAGAGTGTGAAGTGGTGGAATTGTGGGGTAGATTGTAAGAAGAATAGGCATAAAAATATCTCGTGGATGGTGGATCAATGAGTGGTGGGTCAAGTGGATTAGTAAAAAGAGGAATCACGTAAGATGCAAAAATTTATACAAAGGTTGTGACTAGTTTTTCTTTGTGTTTTCCAATTCCAAGAGTTATTCTCATGATCGAAAAAGTTTGATCTTCGGTCATTCCTTCATAAGAAACATTGTGTTGAGGTTCCTGAATATCAGGATCTAGACCTTGTATACTGTGAGATATTTGATCCAGAGGATGACTAGGAAAATCAAAGAAACACACTCCTAAGAAAAATAAAATAAATCAACCAAGCAACAATAGGCTTAAGGATCTTTCCGATATGGTATGTCAAGCTGTCGATGAAGAAATGAGAAGAACTTACCATGACCTCCACGTAATATCCCTTCTCAATGCAAGTAACTGTCACTTTTGTGGGATCCCCCTCCTAGGGAACTGAGAGTGTGATACGATGTCTTCCCTAGGTATTGTGGAAATCCCCCAAAAATCACCTCTATAGATACCTAGGAAAGGCCACTAAGGTTACCAACTTGCATTCAACCTCCATGAGGGTACATTCAACATTCGAGACCAAACGTATGGGAAAGATATCAAAGTATGAATTTTTTCTAGAGGACTGAAGAAAAATGGACCAGTAAAACTCCTGAGGCCCTGAATGGATTTGATATTCATGAAGCACCGATACCAAGTGAAGCCAGTGACACTTCAAAACAAAACCCCAGTATGCACTCTTTCCGCTACGATTGGTCAAGCTTTGAGGGGTAATATTCAATTATCTTCATAAGATACATTTTGTTTAGCCCCTGTGTTAGATTGATGATCTAGGTGAATATTGGTGGCCACTCACCTATTCGAAATTCAAACTATCCCATCTTGACAGTTTTTAGTTCAACACCTTTCTCTATAATGGGGAAATTTCTTTGCAATTGTGGTTCTACACTTACAGGTCTTTCCTGAAGCCATAAACAACATCCGGGTGAATATTGGTGGCCTCCCACCTATTCCAACTGGCTTATTTTGGAAATTTTCATGTCGATGCATCTTTATGTACTTCCAGGGTCGTTTTGGGGTTATAAACAATGTTTTTTGGGCTTGCCACAGTCAAACTATGGATGGAATTAGAGTTTGGTGTCATAATGTGTATTTCTCAAAAATATCTTTCCAACGAGATACCACGTTCCTAAAATGGAGATCGTATGCAAAATTTATGACCCTGGGAAGTTAATGTACTAACTTACCCCAACGAGGACCATATAAATTTTGGCACTTCATCTCCTAGGGTTAAGTAATATCTTATATTGAAAAATTCATTCTCTTCACATTCTATTCAAAGGATTCACAAAAGGCCACTGCAACCACTACAACCTCAACACCTTTTATCCAGTAGAAGAAAATTGCATAACAGGAAGAAGATATTGTTTCTTCACCTACAATGGCTCCTACAAAATGCCTCATCAATCCCAGAGATGACAGGATAGTGGAACATATTCAACCCCTCCAACAATAGGTTCATGACAACGTTCCATAAACCAAGCAACGAACTTCTCCAACAAGGCATGCAACCACCAAGATTCATCTTCATAAAACTATTTCCCATCTTCCTTAGGAAATCAACGCAATAGATACAATTTCTTCCTAATGGGGGAAGATTGATCCAGGTTGATATTGGTGGCCACCAACATGTTCCAATATCCAACTGGCCCATCTTGACAATTTTTATTTCAACATGTTTCTCTACAATGGGGACATTTTTTGTAATCGTAGGTTCTTCACTTACAAGGTTGTTCTGAAGCCCTACACAAAATCCAAGTGGATATTGGTGGCTTCCCACCTATTCCAATTGTCTTATTTGGGAAGTTTTAATGTCAATTCATATTTCTATACTTCTAGGGCCATTTTGGGGCTCTAAAAAGTGCTTCCTGGGATTTCCACAGTCAAACTATAGATAAAGTCAAATTTTGACAGCATAATGTGTATTTCTCGAAAAGGCATTTCCAACAGTATATTACGTGCCTAAAATAGATATTGTATTCAACAATTATGACTCTGGTAAGTTAATTTACTAACTTACCCCAATGGGACCCACATGAATTTTGGTGCTTCATCTCCTAGGGTTAGGTTTTTGGATGTCTAGGGTTTGGGAATTCATGTTTATCATAAACATGCCTTCAGATATTCATTGTAATCATATTCTTGCGAATGAGCATAGCCGTTGCATCTCTTCTCCGAGATAAAGTTTCCACCATTCTAGTGATTCATGCACTCTGTATTTTTACAGTCTCTGTACATTTATTTCATTAATAGAAATCGATCATGTATTGTTGTATTTCTCTGTTTCTAGAACTTTTTATGTGTATTTCATTTTAATATATCTTCTTTCATTTCATTTTGAAAATAATTTGGATCAAACGGGTTCTCGATTATTCTTATATGAAAGTTGGATTTGTTCACTCTTTAATGCTCTACATTCTTTTTAGTATTCTTGGACAATTTTCTCACCATTCCTAGTTTAAATACCCTAATCATGTGATATTGTTGGTTTTCTAAAACCAAAAAAATTTCTAGTTGATTTTATTAGCACGTGATTTATTTTAATGGCTTTTAACTCAGAAGGTTCACGAAGATGAAACTGATGATGTGAGATATTCTACTCCAATAGAATGCAAAGGAATGAGATGCAATTTTTTCTTTTCGATGATATGTATGTATTCAAAGGACAGGATTTTTATTCTTGTTAGCACAAGTACTCAAAAATATGCAATGTTTAGTTTCTGAGAGAAAGATGATGCAAAAATACTAAGCAATTTTTTTTGAAATCCAAAATGCACATGCAAAAATAGCTCTTTTCCAGACATGTACCAAAACAAATTTCCTAAAGAATGCAAAACATTTATTTGTTTGATTCTGTATGTAATGAGATATGCAATTTTTTTTTCTTCTTATATTCCAAGTAAAATGAAAGAGATATATGTTTGAAATAAAGAAATACGAGGCAAAAAAGAAACCAAAGAAAGTGCACTAAAAAAATGATGAGAACTGAAAGAAAGCATGTGTGAGATAACTTGTTCAATCAGGGACTTGAAGATGTAAAATTGATCCAGATTTTATGAGAAGAAAAAAATGAATACAAATTATTAAATTATGATTAACACAGAATAAAAGAGATACAATAAAACTAGTTTTCTATTCAGTAACAAAATAAGATGAAATTGTAAAATGTAGTGGAAAAAAAGCTTGTCGGAATGGTGGCGGCTTATCTGTGAGAAGAGATGTGACAGTTGTGCTCATTTGCAAGAAGATGATTACAATGAGGCTTTGAATACCTTTTTAAAATAAAAAGGAATGTCAAAACCCCTATCCATCCAGAAACCTAACCGTAGCAGATGAAGTGCCAAAAGTCATGTGGGCCTCGTTTGGGTAAGTCAGTACATCAACTTCTCGGGGTTGTAACTTTTGCATACGATCTCCGTTATATGTTCATGATAGCCCATTGGAAATGTATAATCCAGGAGATTCATTTTTGGTGCTCAATATGTCTTCCTCTATCATTGAGAATCTTGATCCCGAAAAACCTTCATTTAGGCCCTCAAAATGGCCCTGGAAGTTAAATTTGCTAAAAATAGTAAATTGCCAAAATTGCTAGAAAACTATTTTGAGCGAGTTGGAAAAGGTAGGTGGACACTGATATCCACTTGGATCAATAATCCCTCATTAGGAATAAATGGTATCCATAGCATTGAATTTCCCCATCAAATGAGGAAATTTCTGCTGAATTTGGCCTCGAGTCAACCATTTTCCTTAGTGGAGGAGTTGTCCTGGTTTGACAACTCAATAAAGTTGGATCCTTTGTTGTTGAGTTCCCTTGATCTACGTGTCCACAATATGATCACTGGATTATTTTTTCATCCATTCGGGGTTGAGATATGTTGGTTTCAATTTCTCTGCTATCTCTGAGGTGTCCAATAATAGTGGGAAATATGGCCGAAGGAGAGCCACGTTGAAGACTGGGTGCAGGCCAAGGAAAGGGGGAATGTTGAGCTCAAAATAATTGTCACCCAAAAAATTGGTGATGGTGTATAAACCATAACGGAGTAGGCGAAGCTTCTGATGGGGCCCTATAAGGCGTTCTTTCTGCAAGTGCAACCAAACTTGATCTCCCACCTGAAATTTATGTGGCACCCAATGTTGATCATGGCGCTGCTTATACTTGGCATTAGACTTATGTAGAATATCACAAACCTGTTGGAGGATGTGTTGGATCTTCTCAATGAACCAGGTGGCTTTTTGAACTTCTGGTGGAGTAGGGGACAAGTCATACAAGGTGGTCACCACGAGTAGTGAAACATCCATGGGGCCCAATGGTTGGAATCCCAACCCCACCTGAAAGGGGTTGTGTCTAGTTGAGCGATGGAGGGCTCAATTGTAGATATGTTTGACATAGGGAAGACTCTCATCCCATGTGAGAGGGTGTTTTTAATTGTACATTCACAGGATATGTATGATCATATGATTGACGACCTTAGTTTGGCCATCTGTCTGGGGGTGGAAGGTAGTGGATTTGGTGAGCTTGGTATCTAGCAGTGACGAGAGGCTCGACTAGAATGTGTTGAGGAA
This sequence comes from Picea mariana, assembly GCA_032191745.1. Classification (NCBI taxonomy): domain Eukaryota; kingdom Viridiplantae; phylum Streptophyta; class Pinopsida; order Pinales; family Pinaceae; genus Picea; species Picea mariana. The sequence continues at coordinate 7,920 of JASDQU010881007.1, forward strand.
GAAACTGTCACAGTCTGAGATAATATTTTGTGGGATCCATAAATGTACCCATACTCATTCAAAGAAGATCTTGGTAGTGGCTTCTTCTGTGATATTCTTCTTACAGGCGGCTAGAATTGCCATCTTCGAAAAGAGATCAACAACCACAAAAACATAGTCATTTCCCCTCTTGTTGGATGGGAGGCTTGACATGTAGTCCATTGAGATGGATTCCCATGACCTATTAGGATTATGAAGAGGGATGTGCAGGCCCTATTTCTTAGTGGTCAGTTTGGAAATAATATAGGCAGTGCAGGATGTGATATACTTTCTGACATCCCGTTGAAGTTTTGGCCAGTAGAAATGTTTTTGTAGCACTGCAACCATAGTTTCAATGCCAAAGTGTCATTCCACTTGACTGTATTGATCTTCCCAAAAAAACTTCTCATGTCGCTTGATGGAACACAAATATGGCCCAGATGACACAACAACTCATGTTGAAGATGGAAATTAGTGACCACTGAGTTCATGCCCAACATTTGGTAGGTGGTGTAGAAGTCAGGGTATGTCTCGTAGAGTTGGGGCTATCCAAAGGTCTCGTGGCCAAAAGATTCTAGCATCATGGTGAGTGTCGTGAATGGAGGTTGGCTGAGGAAATCAAAAACTCAGTTGGTACTTCCTGTTTTATACTTGATGTTGAGGTGGAACTATTATAATTATGTGGACCACTTCTGATGGAGGTCATTATTCAATTTTTCGTGGGTCTGCATGAAATATAGTGTCTTGTGATCAATGTGGATGACTGTCTCCTTCCCAAGAATGTAATTTCTTCACTGGCGGCAATATTTCAAAATGATACTTACGAACAACATCTGATAGTGTCTCACTATGATATGCCATGGGGTGGTTGTGTTGAGTGAGAATGACACCCATAACATAGTCGGAAGCATCTTTCTCGATCTCAAAGGGATGTTGTAGGTCCGGTAATGAAAGTACTAGGGATGAGAAAAAGCGACTCTTCAAGTCATCGAAGGATTTTTTTTGGGAAAAACGTCACATAAATGTTTCCTTACTGCCACCCCTAGTTACTTGGCCGAGGGCCCATGCGATATGAGAGAATCCCAACACACACCTTCTATAGAAATTGGTGAGGCCCAAGAATATTCTAAGTTCAGTGATTGTGGTTGGGGATGGCCAGTCATGAATGACCTAGATCTTGGATAGATCCACATGCACACCATGTCGACCAATTATGTAGCCTAAGTAATGGAACTTGTCCATGACGAAGGAGCATTTTTTCCAAGTTTTTCTTATAGTTTGTGCTGCCACAGGGTGTGAAAAATCTACTGAATATGTTGCATGTGCTCTTCCCAAGTATTTTTGTATATGAGGATGTCATCCAGATACAATACTACAAAAGTATTGGTGAAAGGTTGTAGGATATCATTCATCATCCTCATAAAAGTTGTTGGAGAATTTTTCAAACCAAAGGGCATGACCAACCATTCAAAAATACCTTTTGACTTGAATGAGGTATTCCATACATCTGTTTGTCCTACTGGGACCTTGTAGTAGCCATAATTCAGATCAATCTTACTTAAGTAATTGGCCCCCGTGAGTTGATTAAGGAGGTCGTCGATTCGGGGAATCTGGTACCAGTTTTAGACTGTGATTTTATTCTGGGCCTGATAATCAATGCAGAGTCGCCATGTCCCATCTTTATTCTGCACTAGCACAATTGGGTTCCCACAAGTTGATGATTTGGGACGTATGTGCCCCCTTTGGAGCAATTCTTGGATCTGCCTCTTGATCTCCTCGTTTTCTAACATAGAGCGACGATAGACTGGCCCATTGGGTAGCAGTTCACCTGGGGTCATATAGATGGGATGCTTGACCTAGAAGTGTAGAGGTACCCTGGTAGGAGAGGAGAAGGTATCTGAGTATTGTTCCACAACCTTATCCACTTGATTCTATTTTGTGGAGATATCGGCTGTGGAGGCCCTGGATGTGGCTGCGATCTTTCTCTCACTCTAAGAGAGAATCATGAATAATACAAATTTCCCTATCTGAGAGATGACCTTCCTTCATTGCTTGGCAACGATCAAGGAAATAACACTAGGAGGGACTTCCTTTTGTATCATGTACAATTTCCTGTTCAAAGTAATAATAACACTATGAGGCCTAGACTCATATACAACATGATGTTTCCATCAATAAGGTTGGCCCAAAATAACATTACAAACATCGGGAGGATAAACGTCAGACAATACCTCGTCTTTGAAAGGATTGATGACCTCTGTTGAGATGAGGTTCTTCCAGCTACCATTATCAATGATGAAGTGTAGCGGGGTGCCTTTTACCCACATATGTGAATGGAAGAGGTGCTCACCTTCTTCTGGCTCATCTAGTTCAACAGGCTGGAGCTTGGTGGTAGCAACGATGGCACTGGGTTCCATTTGTGGTTCTGACTTGGAGTCAAAACCTACATTTGATTCAGAGGCTTTCACTTCAGCCACCATCAACTTCTTTGAGCAGTAGTCAAGAGTGTAATTCCATGGGCTCTTATGGAAGTCACACCACTTCCTGGTATCTTTCTTTGTCTTTCTGTTGTCCTTATTTGCTTGTGAATTGGATTGGTTGTACTAATATTTTCCATTTTTTCTCTATCCTTTGTTCTATGGGTTGGGACCGCCCCTTCCTGTCTTTTGTTGTGAGGAGTTCCCAGGCCCAAATTGCCACGTCTTTTGTTTGAGCTTATGCTCGATTTTGACGACATATTGGTAGGTCGTGCCCAAGGATGAGATGTATAGAAATTCCATT